>BDUI01002656.1:35835-64693 GCA_002335545.1 Apodemus speciosus | reverse complement strand
GCTGGTGGGCAAAGACATGATAAGAGAATGTGAAGCCCTGTAAAACTCTCCTAGCTATTTGTGGGTGGGCTTAGGGATGGCAAGCAAGCAGGTGCACCCTCCCTCCCATAGCAGGCTCATCTGTGGGCAACACTTATGACGCACTTGAGGCCTCTGAGTTCAGCTGCTTCCCAACACCCATTCTCTAGACGACACCATTCTTTAAATGGCGATGACTTCAGAACTCCCTAAGTTACCTCTTTCCCAATGTTCAGGTATATTAGGAATGGAAAACTTATCTATTAGTAGAAAGGATAACATCAAGGTTCAAGAGCCAAATTTCAGGTAAGTTGGCTCTTCTGTGGTCCCTGTCTTGGGAGTTGGGGGATGGCTGTATCGCTCAGGTGCTTACTGGGCGAGAGTACGACTCTAAGTTCAGATCCCCAGGACCCGCGTAAATGCGGGACTCAGTTTTATACACCTGCACTCCCAGTGCTGGGAGGATGGGGGAATGGCTGAGCAGCTGAATTCATTGGTGAGCTCCAGCTTCAGCAAGAAAGCCAGCTTTTAAAAAGTAAGGTGAAGAGCAATAAGGGAAGACGCCTGGCACCGGCTTCTGGCCTCCACAGGCGTGCGTGCACCCAGATGGACTCCACAGTCAGAGAACCTGCTTTGCTGGCCGATGCTTGCTTTGGTTCCCTCTGTAAGTTGACTCTACCAATCCCTATCTCCTCGTTCTGCCCAGGAGGGACRTCTCGGTCTTGCTCTGCATTCAATACACCATCACTGCCCACCCCACCCCACYCCACCCAACAGACCCAGTTCCTTCACATCTCCTTGTCCTCTTTGGATGGTCCATCCTTTGGGTGTGTCTTTACAACTCAAGTCTCCCGCAGGGACGTTTCGTTTGCTCGGCTTGCTGCTCCCTAAATGACACCTCATCTTTTTCTTATCATCCTCATCAYGGTCCCCATACCCCAATATCTCATGGTTCTCAAACATCCCACAACTGAATTGTTCAGGTCTTTCAAATAATATCCAGGCCCCATTAGTGGTATGTTTCTTACCCTCAATCCCCGCCCAACTCTCAATGTATCTGCCAACTCTTTCCTGGGTTTCCATGACAACAGATGCTCTTGATTTGCCCCTAATTCTCCAGTTATTCCTTGTCTGTGTCTTTCTTGGGTTCATTATCTTCTCGCCGTCCACAGAGGTATTCCTCGCAGTGCTCTATTGATCTCTTTCATCGACCCTCCACCTATCAGCCTCAGCGTTTACTTCCTTGGCTGAAATCTTTTATTTTATTTTCTGACTTTCATCTGCCATAGCTAGGTGATTTAGTCTCTGCATCTTATCCCCACCTCTCTCTCTCTCTGCTGCCACACCCACTTTTCTGACTCTTGGTAAGATGACAGTTGACAATAAATAAAGGAGCTTGCATTTGCCATGCACTACAGACCAGTGTTTCAAGGCTTTACATGCGTTAACCATCTGGCTTGGGTAACTGCCTTGAGAGGCAGAGCTCTCCTCGTCATCGTCTTTGTATAAAAGGGGAAACTAAAGCATTGAGAGAGGTTGACTTGGCTAAGGTTACACAGCTACTAACTGGTCAAACCAAGGTCTGAAGCARAARTTAGGAGTCCCAGCAGTCCTCCTGCCAAACTACTCCYCATCAGCATTCAGCCCACCTTCACCCAACATCCCTCCTTCCCACTCACCATGGATGGATCCCATCACAGGTATACTCAGGAGCTCTGGCAGTCTTCTCTGGCTGCAGTAATAAATTTACACCTCTTACCTTGCARCCCAGCCTTTGTGATTCCGGCCTTGCTACCAGGCTCCGTGAAGCATGGGTCCTTCATGATGGGCGCCTTCTACAGTGTTAACACTATCCCTGCACTGACTTTACTCAAGTCATCCTAAGACCAACTTAAAAATCGCCAACTTCCAAAACATCTTCACAGTTGATCATGACAACCAYATCCATGGGTTTTAGGCCTGGTGTCTTGTTTTGAATATATTTTTTCACGTTTTTCATTACATAATATTTCTCTCTSTGTAGAAGTTGTAGATGGCCCTTCTATATCCTACCTAATGCCCTATCCCTCTATTCAAAGGCCAGCGCTATATAAACAGCCTAGCTGTTAACTGATGGGATGGGGTGAATGTCTTAGGTGGCTCCTGTCACCCTCTGCCCACGCACTCTACCTCCAGTTGTACACAGTCACAGGTACTACCACACGTGACAAAACACTATTTGCAAGAAGTCTTTTAGTCTCAGCGAGTTACACTTTCTACTTAACAACATAAACTACAAATTAAAAGGAACTCGGAGAAAGAAATGAAAAAAAAATCTCAGTGTTCCCTGAGAAGTTTGTCTGTGACATACAATGCTAGGGCCATACGTGGGTCTGAGTAAGTAAGGAGAGTTCTGGGAATAGAGACACTAATGCACCTGTGCCCTGCGGGTAGCCAGCATGCGGTTTCCAGGCTGGGGACTCTGGATATAGCACTAGCCCCTCTGGACTTCCATGCTTTTCTGTCTTGTTCTGAATGCTAAATTCAAGTGCACTGGGTCCCTTTGAGAAACCCTGGCATTTGAATTCATCTATTTCTTCCAGATGTTAGTCACACTTTCACAACTGTGACAAAATAACCCAGAAACAAGTGAAGGGAAGAGGCATTTGGTTTTTGGCTCATGGTTTTGAAGGTATCGATCCATCCAGGCAAAGAGGGTTTGGAGGAACAGACAGCCAACATTATGACATCTGGGGAAGGGGTATGGAGACAGAGGGAAGAAGCTAACACTCATGAGATTTCTCTTCCAGCTCATTCATTATTCCGTCCGGGCCCACAATACAGGGAATGGTGCTGTTCACATTCAGGGAGGCGCTCTCCTCAAGGTAGCTAGCTGTCTCTGGAAACGCCTACCACTCACCTCATAGACATCTTCAGTCCAATCAAAATGACCCATCACAATATACAAATAACTAAAGATTACCCAGAAGCATAGGGACCTGGAAATCCAAACACATTTAACAATTAGAATTGGGGAAGAGAGTAAGACTGAAGTGTGAGTTTGAGGGCTTAGAATAACATCCTAACTCAATGTGGGATTCACTGGTGGTGGTAGATTTGCTAAGGTTAACCGAATGACTACTCTGTTCTAAGAAGGCTCTTAGCACCTAACTAGTATTCCTGTGTTAACCTCACAGGGACACTATGAGAGAGGACACGGTGCTAATGTGAGGGGCCATTAGCATGAGTTATAAAAGTACAAGCAGAAGTGATTACCGTTTTTGCCAAAGCACAGAGAATTTAAGCCGCATAGCTTACAAGCTTCATAGCTGAACTGTAGCCATGGGYAATCTGACTCCAAGGCAGTATCAGGGAGACTTCCTAGGACAGAAACAGTGGCCACAGCTCTGGCTTTGGGCTTTCTGCTCACCCAGGGAAAGTGGAGACTGTCAGAATGCCAGAGATGATGACAGAAATGGAGAGCCTCAGCTGCTGCTAAGATGGGGAGCCCTCCCCTCCTCCCCCTCTGCCTGCTTCCGGTCACAGGGAGAGTCTACAGGGTTGGGTCAGTGCATTATCTACCCTCGACAAAGCACYATTTAAGCCCACTGRTTTCCTTTTCTTCTGGGGGCCTCTGAAAATGTGAGGCCCAGGATGCYTTCCCTAGGCTGATGGAAACTGCATTTGGYAACTCTCATGGGAGAGTCCAGGAGAGAAGGCCCCGCCTCCGTTCACACTTGCATCTCAGCCCTTCATGGGAGAAGTGACAGCCTGCCCTGGTGATAGGAAGTGGTTGTGGTTCAGAAGCAGCAGCAGCCTTTATCTGCTCTCCAAGGAGTACAACCTACTGCGCAGTCACCCTACCCTGCACCCCTAGCTCATGAGGGCTCTGGTGATCCCCTGGTGGCTGTAGGGTCTCCATGAGAGTTTGGGAGGAAATAAATCATGCTCCTTCCACAGCCAGCAGCCTCTCTCCATCAGCAGCTCAGAGAAAGGAGGAGCTTAAACTCCTGTGTGGGGAAAGTGCCTATAGGAACTTCAGGGAAGGCACTAATCTCATTACGGGGGCCCAGAGGGCACGCTGGGGTTCTCTGCAGCACTCACACTACTGGGAATACAAACTGCTATAGTGTGACCTCCGGAGAAGACACAGTCACTCACGGGAACATTAATCTTCAGAATTCACACACCTCCCCCCACACACACCCCTGCACATGTCAGAGCCTTGCTCAGAACACTCACGCTCATCTCCTCAGACCTGCCCGCCTCCTCAGGCATCCCTCTCATGGGATGATCCCTCTGAGACTGACTGTGAAGCTGTGGGTAGGGGACTTTCTCAGAGTTGAGATTAAAAAAAAAAMAACAAMAACAACAAACGTCTAACCTTCTCAGAAGCACAAAAAAAATCTTTCCTTGTCCAACCCCYACYCCCAGCATCCACTGCACAAAATTYATATGCTGTGCACCCAGAGACATGAACGAGGGCCAGTCCCTGGAGTCAATATGCTTAATATCTAGAGACACTGCAAGGATAAGATTCTCAGCCGACCAAATTCAGGAACCATGAGACGCCACTTGGCTCCCCTACCCATCCGACGTTTCCGAAGAACAGAAAGCAGACCCCAACAGATGAAATATTAGCAGGAAGGAGATTGGATAACTAACTGCCAAGAAGATTCTCCCCGAGGGCTCCCCTGCAGCTTTGCCTGAGAAAACACCAAAAAGTGTGGTGGACCTGGGATATGACTTCAGGGCAAGACGCTCCCAACTGATCCGTAGCCATGGCAACAAGGAACTACCATTCCGATGAGTGACAGCTGGAAACTAGTACACAGGCTTGCGCATGTCTGTGTCACCTAGTGACCTGTCAGGAAACGAGTCGGCAATACGCTCGCCCAGTAACCTCACCAATACCACTCACTCCCAGTCCCAAAGCCCGACCAGGCCTAACTCGTGCTTCCTGAAATCAGACCCAATATCAGCTTCCAGCTTTGCCGAGAGAAGCTTCCCACCACACCGAACTCATTCCCTTGCCTACATAAATAATAAAATTGTCATGCTGTTCCAAACGCTGACCAGCGGCCTTGTTCTTGGACATGAATCATGAAAGTGTTCTCGCCTGCCTAAAGATGTGAAGACGGTATTGCCTGCCCTGCCAGTACTCAGGAAATGCTGAGCCCAAACAAAAACACACAGCCAGATGAGAAAGTAGGGGAAAACTACTGGTGGTTTCCACKGGACTGGTCAGGTCTACTGGGTACCAGTTTCAGACAAAGTGCTAATGCATTTAACTATTGGCATGCTGAAGAGTGAAAGCTGCCGACGGTGTGAGCGGAGATGGAGCATGGGAGACCTGTGCAGGCTGAGGTACAAACTCATCCAGCTCGAGACTCAGCTCCACTGACTGCTCCATTCTCAGCTCCTGAGGAATATAAGGGTGAGGAGGAAGAGGAGGAGGAGGACACACATACCAGAAGAGCTAGGACAACGATGCTTGGGACAGACAGACACAACTCCCCAGAACACAGCCTTCTCTGCAGACCTCCGGAGAGCTGGCCCTAAACTTCTCCAATGCTTCTCATGCAATGAGCATACTTCTAGCTCAGACAAGAGTGAAAGGAAGCAACAGAATGCAAACTGCTTCCTTGTAGGCAAAAGGAAATGTCAGGGCAACTTCCCTCAACAACAGCAACAAAGTCTGTTCCATCAAGAAAAGTACGAAGGGACCTGAAGCAGCAAACAAAAGAAGCAAAGGGGACAGAGCAAGTCCACTCCTCTTGTCTGGCACAGCTGCACTGGGCTCATTTCCATTGCTATTAAGTGGCCCTAATAAATATGAACATCGCATCTCATAACGCATATTAAAAATGCGAGTTTGAAATGTCTGGAAGCATCTGGAACAATAAAGCCAATAGCACAAGGGGCAGGGGTGACTTCAAATGCATTGTTCTGCCCCCTCCCATCAAAAGGACAGCAAATTAGCAGACATCCATAAAGGGACCAGAGCGTTCTCAGAACTTCTTCTTGGTAACACAGACAGGACTATATCTTCCAGTGTGGACAAGAATGCATAGCTGTGGGCTTATTGCAAACCTGAGGCCTAACCCAGGCTTCCGCAGAGCAGCTTCATCCTAGGGACCATTTTCCCAGGGTCCTGTGATTCCCTAGGCTAGCCTCTTGGCCATCGGCAGGCCAGGCTTTTTCTCTCTGCAGAGGAAGGTAAGAAGTTACTGACAGAATTGAAGCCACCAGAAATCAGGAAGCTATGTTGCTACAGGCTTGGCCATTGCACTGAGAGAAAAATAGCCACCTCTGACTCTACACTCCAGCCTTCAGCCATCCTTCATGCTCCCATGAAGGCTCCGCTCAGAATCTGCGAGGACAAGTCAATAGCATGGTGGGGAGGTGAACGGTAACCTTGATCCTTGTGTGTTGTCCATACCAGAAGCAAGTATCAAGTTCTTACAGGCAACCTGGAAGCCCTTACGGGTCTCAGAATGGTCCCCATGGACATGCAGAACCTCTCTGCCCTAGACTCAGGTTTCAATACCTCAGAGAGAGGCTACTGCTTGATGAACAAGGTAGGACATGGCAGATACTTCCTGGGATACCATGAGCTTACGCACTGCTTCCCACCACTCCTGAAGGTGCTGGATCTTCTAAACCATTTCCTGGAGCTTGAGGCATGATGGGAGCCCCTCTGGTAAATTATAGAGAAGAGGGACAGCTGCAAGGGCTGACGGCGCTATGCTGTTACCACGCTCAGCCCCTGTGTCTGGTGTCACCTCCCCCCCACCCTGCCACACACACACACACACACACACACACACACACACACACACACACACACCCAAACCAAAAAGCTAAAGGGCTTGGAATGTAGAAAACAGAGCAGACAGTGTTCCTTTCCATGCTGAATAGCCAGATGGATTTCATCAAGGATTAAAGAAACTTGATGACCAAATGGGATGAAGGCTCTCAGCTGCCGTCGGGAGGAGCCCGTCAGGGGCTATACCGACATGAAAAGGATCACACATATTGAATCACCCAAATTACTGATACCAGTCTACAAAGACGATGCTTTCGGGAACCAGCAGTCTACTGCTCAGTCCAGAGAAACAGAGGCAGTGCTCAGTACACACACTCACAGCCCAAGATTGGTAGAGCAAAAGTTTCACTAGCTGATGTTGTTGTTGGAGTCTTTTGCTAGTACCCTAGCAATGACCCTGAACTAGTAACTTTCCTGCCCAGCCTGACTGTCTAGATTGTAAGTGAATAGCTATCATGCCTAGAAAAAAAATGAGTCAAGTTTTTTGGGGGGATTGTATGAAAGATTGAATCTAGATCCTTGCAYATGTTAGACAAGCTCCCAACACAGGAAAACGTCTTAAAGCAATCAGCAAAACAACCAGATGCACCACCTTGAGATCTCTGAACCAGCTCATTCCTGTCTACTTTACTTCCACCATCCAATGTACTCGTATAAAGATGGACGCCACTATGTAGTTGCCTAAAATTTCCAGGGAGGCAGAGGGAGGGATGAGGTCAGGGGAGCTAGTTACATGCCTCCAGAGACAAAGAAGGAATGGGACAGGTGACAACCTTCCATCATTGATACAGTTGGCAGGTTGACCTTGAGGAAGGGCATTAAGCTGAGTTTCTTCATCTAGAAGGCAGATGGTTCACAAGCACATGGTAACCCCTATTTGTTAAGTAGAAAGCACTTCCATTAGCTGCAAGACATAAACTCAAGTCCTTTCCTAGAAATCCACTTTTATATTACCACGCTAAAAATTCATAACGATAAAGTAAAATCCCACACTCATATACTTTTATTAAACCAAACAATATCAAATCTGGCTCACAGCTTTTCATTTTGGAGGGAGTATCTGCTACATTGAGCTAGATGCCAGAGGTGTCTTATGGACTTATGTCCTCTAAAATGTGTGATGAGWCGCATTTGCGCGACATACATTTACTGGGAGTATTGTATAGCTAGAGGTATGCCAAGGTCAGCTGAACATAACCAAGCTGGTCCCTACTCCGGGATCTTGGATCTTGTAGAAGGACCAGACAGTGATCACAAATGGAACTCTTACAGGGCCTCATGGCTTTATCTCTGAGTCTCAGTTACTAATTCAGTGCGTGTGGAAAGCCCTTAAAAGTCTTCAGGTGGGCAATGATACAATTTAGATTTAAGATGAYTTCCTTAGTGATTCTCTAACTCCTTATTCTACCCAGATGAATCACCTGTTGCTAGCAGCTGCCTCCCCTTCCAAAACTTTCAACTTTACTTTTCTAGAATAAGTCTCAACCTCTTTGGAAATGCCTTGTGCATTTCTCCCCTGAATTCTGATGTGATGTCAACCGCTTTTCCTCCATAAAGTGAGGAAATAAATCATCCTTGGTTCACTCTGGCTTCCTCTTGACACCTCATCTCACCTGTTCATTAGCATTTTGAAGACAGCTCAATGCTATGGCTGAAATCGCTGCACACTAAGGTCTATGGGTTCAGACTCTGTTCATATCCCCCTCCCCCACAACCCGGCCCACCTCAGATTTCTGTATCCCTGATCACAAGTATCCCTGCTCTACCGCTTGGCAGGGGGGCCCACAGGCTTGGAACAGCAGCAAGCACAGTGGAAACTGCAGGAGCCAGTAACGTAAATGGGCTCTGCCTAGGGGGATGGGTTGTTTATGATAAGAAAGATCATAAAAATAAGGCGTGAACAGTCAAACAGGCATAAAGGGAAGGTCTCAGTCCCATAGCATCAGGGGTCAGAAACAGGACTCACAAAGGCTATAAACCCAAATTACAATGGCAAGCAATTTTACTTAACTTCATCCTTATCTGGAACAAGCGGGATTGAACATTAACTTTTATATCTAGGACCATTACCACCGCAGCATCTTACATTCACAGCTGGAATGCCTGGGTCTTTCTTCTAACTTGTGGCTGAAACCTGATCTACCCACTGGCTTTTTTTTTTTTAAATTAGGTCCTTCTTTTTCATCACCTATTTGTCTCCTGGTCTTCCACACGCATCAGTGTACACTTGACATCATAGACTCCCTCTGTGTTGGGTAGCTATTTCTTCCAGATTGGAAAATTATCTCCTAGACGGAAGCTGGGGGAAGAGCTTTGGCACAGGGAACTTATAAGGAAACCATAGTCTTACTCCCAGGCCCTTCCCCAAAGTTATTATAGTAGATGGCAATTGCTGGTGAAGAGACTCTTCAAGGGAGCTGCTGGGAGCTCCAGACATGAACCTTGGTACCCACATCAGCCATGCCTGTCAGTAATGTGAAATTTACTGGGTTTACCACAATTCACTTGGGTGGGATCTTGTCTTCAGTCTGTGTCCAGCCTATGGTAAATCCACATTTATTCATGTATCTCCAGGAAAAGTCACAGAATATGACAACCATTCTTAGAAATCCTTTCTTACCTAACTTCTGAGATAGGCACTTGAATCCCAAGTGCCTGTTGTCAGTCCTGTCTGCTTGGCTGGCCTCTTGAACCTTTGTCTACACAGCAAACTTCAGCTATTATGTACTAAACAAGGCCAGCATGTGAGAGGCTTTGTCTGTAAGTAAATAGGAAAGCAGAGGTCAGCAGATAGAGCCACTGAGAGCTGGACAGGAGGCATGCTGGGCTTCTGTAAGCCAGGTAGGTACTCTCCCTCATGGCAGGAACTATGTGACCAACCCCAACCATTTCCCCACGATTGTCCTGAATCAAACAGCGCTTTACTCAAGTAACATGGACAAGGTTGGTCCCTTGAAAGAAAATGTCTGGCCTAGTGATATCATCTGCAATGTTTTGCCATGCATTAAATTCATATTATTTTACTTATTTTTGATAATTTCATACACAAGTGCCTCATTTACATTATTTCTTCCACTTCTTTTCCCCATCCACCTCTTCCTCCTATCTCCCTAACCCACTCTTGAATTCACACACACATACACACACACACACACACACACAGACACAAACACACACACACATGCGCGCGCAACAAATCCATGTCCAGGACATGTCTATGTGCATGTGTTTAGGGATGACCACTTGGATTGGACAACCCTTCACAAACTTGTCCCTTAAGAAAGCTCACTCCTCCTCTCTCAGTACCCACTGCCTGCCTTTCACTCCCCAGTAGACATTGTAAAATTTCTGCCATTGAGGTTAGCATGCCCAGCAGTACACCTGTTATTCCATGACCTACAATCTTGCTCTTGTATACAACATACCCTGAAAACCTTCAAGGTCACCTTTGCAATGTGTCCTCCAAAGTGGTTTGGTGTTTTTTGTTTTTTAAATCCCTCACAGGTGGTGAAAGCGACTGTCCCGCCTGGTCTGGCAGAGGCCCTGACCTTCTGCCCGCGTGCCTGGCCTCCCCAGCCTGACTCTAGCCTCCTCTCCAGCTGGACTTGTCTGCCCACTGCTCCCTGAACATCACGGCTCACAGGCAGCTAGCTCTCTTCCACACCTCCAACAGTTTGCTTCTTTTCTTCCCTGAAACGTCCTCCCTCCTTTCCTTCTGACAACTTCTCCATTCTCTGCTCCCTCCTTCTGCAGGCATTAAAGCAGCCATTACACAGCGGGCTTGGAGAGCCAGGCTAGCCTCCTGGCCAGCTCAGCCACCCGCTCCAGCTCAGTGTAATGGCTTGGCCACACTGGGATTCAGGATTCGCACCCACAAAGCCAGGACCACAAAGCCTGCTTCACAGAGCCATGGCAAGGACACAGTACCCACTGTGGCACCACGCTGGCCTACAGGAAATTCTTGCACGTCCTGAACCCACTCAGCCCCTCAAACCATTTTGAGACCAGAGTGCAGCTCAGTGGTAGAACTCAGCAAGGCCCTAGGTCCAAGCCCTAGACCTATAAAGAAGTGGAAAGGGCAGATCAGTCATATTCCAAAAAATTAATATCGCTTGTATTTCAGTCAGCCTATCGCAGAGCTTTCTAAAGGATAACGTACTTGCGAACAAATAATATGCATGTTGAAATCACTGGGTTTAAAAGAGGACACATGCCTTCTTTTCTAAGTTACTTATAACTGCTTTCCTCAAAATACCGTTTTGTTTCCAACTCAGGAAAACGGATGATAGAAACGCAACTCTATTTTTCTGTTCCTAGAAAGTGTTATGAATATACCTTCCGCTGTGCTCTTTGGCAGAACTGCCAGGGAACCATCACCAACGAAGCTGACAGAGAAAATAAAAGACCTCAAACTACAGGCTGACTCGGAGTTGATAAATGTCCCCCACACAAGAAGCAGCAAACAGCCATTCTCTTCGCAGCACAGTGTGAACGCCTTGCTAGATGGGCAAGCCGGAGAACATGTGTCACTCAGAGAAAGTGGGGCAGGTGGATGGACAGCAGTGGGGGGGGGGGTGAGCAGGGCTTCTTGATGGATGTGACTGCCCACAGCAGAAGGAGGAAGGAGGCTGAGCATGGAGGCTGCATGGAAACATACCGCAGCACTCTGGAGGCCGAGTGTGGAAGCAATAAGGCAAACTCAATTGATTTACAGATCTGTTGTAAATTGATCTGCTAGATTTTACCACCACTTAGCTAAATGTGTAAATGTCTAAAAACGAGTCTATATGATAAAAAAAAAAAAAAACCCACTATAGAAAACATGCCTGACAGCCAGGGTATCTGCTATTTCTTCTCTCTGGGAAGATGCTCTAAGCTGAATGTGGTGGGGCACACATGCAATCCTAGCACAGAAGCTGTCAATGAGACAGGAGTTAGCTTTTCATAGGAAGTGACAACAGGGGCCTGTGATAGATTAGAAGCTAGTCACACTGTTTTAGAATAGAAAGAGGAAGTGACCCAGTCAATGGTTTATGTCTTGAGAGAAAGCAGACAAAGGTGACCATGATGCATGATGGGAGGAGCAATGCACGACGGAACCACCTCTTCATTTGGGCCTAGGAGGATACAAAAGGTGTGTGAGCTCCTCACTGGTTAAGATTTTGATGCCTTCAAAAGATGATCAATTACCAATAAAGATTATGTCAGTCTCTACCCACTTCCCAAAAGGGCCCACTGAAAGCCAKTGGGCAGGGCAGGGCATTACATGGCACTCCTCTCTCTGGACAATTCTTCCTACTCAAGAGTTTTTCTTAATAAATCTACTTCCTCCTGTTCACTCCTGTCTCATTCTTCTTGGGCGTGAGACAATGAACCTGGAAGCCGCTGCTCAAAAGACCTTGGGGACTGTGATCTCCAGGTGCATTGGCTCCCTGCCTTCTACCATGACAGGTCTGAGGCCACGCCGGGCCGCACAGTGAGTTTCAGGCCAGCCTGGACTCTATGAAGAAGCCCTATCTTCAACAACAGGAAAAGAGAGAGAGAGACAGACAGACAGGCAAACAGACCAAGACAGCGAGACAGAAGGAGGAGGGGATAAAAGCAAGCAGAAAGACTCCAGAGTGCCACGGATGAAACAAGCAAGCAAAACAACAACAAAGCAAACAAACAAACAAAAAGCCATCCTCAGAAAGGGCACTGTGGGGAAGAGCAGTTTCTTCTGGTAAGAGCTGAGGAGACACTGCACTTCGGCCCAGGCAGCATTATCCTAATGCTGCAAAGTGCCAAAGAGAATTGTTTGAATAAACAGAGCTTCCTGTGCTCTTGAAAAGCTGAAGCACAAGCACTCAATTCTACCCGCCGAAGTGCACGGGGCCTGAGGAGGGTCCGTGGTGTGGCAGCACRCTGCTGTTTCAAAATCTGCCATCAGCAGCACTTGGACGACTGGATTCTTAAAACACACTCAAACCAGACAAGTGCTCCCTGTGTAATTAGAGCCATCCACGGAAGATTCTAGAGTGCTAAGTGTGCTTTAAATTTTTTTCCTGCATAATATTATTGTGTGTCTCAACTGGGGACTGAACGCTCCAATAAGCCATAATTATTACCGCAGATTCCCAGGAAGAAACCAAGGATGCACTAAAAAGACTCCATTATGGTCGCCTTTAAAGTATTCACTCTGACTGGGACCAGCAGGTGAGTTCTTAGGAGACTCTCTTCGAACAATTACCATATGCAAATGATGCTTCTGAAGAAGTCAGGAAGAAAACCAAGTTTCTCTTGATCATTTCATTCTAATTATTCATTATGTTAGTGAATCTCTGGTTTATGAAGATTGAATCCAATCTCTTTGAATTATAAAAATTTCCAATCTGGAAATTCCCAATAACCTAAGGTTTCCAAATATGGGATCACAGAAATGTTAGGCAGGCTATTTACAAATGAACACAAAGGAATTGCTGCAGGAAGGAATCTGAGCCAAAAAAAGAAAGTGCCTACTGTAAAGTCCAGAGACAAAAGGCCCCCATGCTCTCCTGTGAGGCAGCATCACCTTGGTACCCTGAGTAAGATTCCAGCACTTGGGCTCCCAGGGATGTAGGGGTTTAACAGCCCCCTTCTCTGCGGCTACGCTTTACCTGAAGGAGACGCAGCACTATCCCACTGTGTCTACCAAGTAAACGAATCCATCACAGCTGTAAGTCATCTGACCACCATTTTAAAACTACAGTGCCAGGGTTGGAGGGGTGGCTCGGTGGGTAACAAGTCTTGCTTTGCTAAGCATGAGGACTGGAGTTAAATCCTTGGCACCTATGTAAAGTTAGGCATGACGATGTGTGCCTGTGACTCCAGAACTGGGGACACAGAAGCAGAAGCAGGCATTAACCACCCCCAACCCCACCAAGTCCCMCCCCYACCCCCCATCTCACTGGCTAGCCATTGCCTCTGAACATTTGCTACATTGTGGGTTGTTCTTTCTTCTGCCCTTCTCCACCCCCTCACACTAGATAGGCGAGAAAGAAGGATAGCAGAGAAAGGGGGGTGTCTTTATCATTAGACTGCTTCCTGCTGATAAGGGGCATCTAGTTCCTTAGGGTATATTTGGTCTTCAACATCATGACTCTAATTTTTTTTATTCCTTTTTCCTTTTTTCTTTTTCTTTTTTCTTTGTTTTTTTTTTTTGCATGACTACTTAACAAACCGCAACCAACCAACAACCCACACATCACCTTTTGGGGCCCTAGCATTTTTTTTATATCTTCTGAAGAGTCCCCAGAATTCCGAACATCACATACTTGTGGAAACTATCTGCAGCTGGCAAAACCACGCCCCTGCTAGAGCATGAGGCAAATCAGCTGCTCTGGACAGTCCGAAGCAGTCTGTCAGTCCCATATCCCATACCTGGGATAAAGATGAAAACATGTTCTTATGATAGGTCTTTGATTTTTAAAGAAACCAGAGTTCTCACTACAAGCCAGTCTAGCCAAAATGGTGGTCAAGCTTCAGGCACAGTGAGAGACCCTGTAGCAAGTGAAAATAAGTGGAATGTGTGAGAGAGAGCAAAACCCAGCATCCTCCTCTGGCTCCCACGATCACATGCATGGGCGTGCACACACGTGCACATATACAACCCCACAGACACAATATATGCATACGCATGAAACACTATAACAGATAAAAATTCAGTATCTACCTAAATGACTTGACCTAAAATCTTTATACCCTACTCTATCCCGTGATGCAGTAAACAAAGTTTGTCCTGATGGGCTGGCTTCAGTATGGGATTTGCCACTTAGGATTATTGCTTCAAGCCTTAACGCCAACAACCACCACAATGGAATCATCCCTGCTTTCTCAACACTTAGAACATTTTGAAACATGTCCTTCTGTCATGCCTTGAACTTTCATATGTCTACGACACCTACCCAGCCAACAACGCTCCACAAATGTGTGCTAAGCTTATCAACCCTGTGCCGGCCTGACTAGGATAGTTTCAAGAGCTCAACAGAACAAAGCCTTGCCTTACTCCAACTCTTGACACATCAAATAATTATAGGCTGAGATGTGCTGGGTTCTTGGAATACAGAAATACAATTCAGGGGATCTGGAACCACAGAGTTATGGTGAAAGATACAGTGAGCATCCATCTTGACCTGACCTATGTCCCCGTAACATCTGTGCTTTGATGCCTAACTTTCTATACTTAAGAAGGTGACCTTATAGGACCTTTTCAAACAAGAGGTAATTGGTCTAAATGAGGTTAAATGAGGTCATGGACGTGGACCCTAATCTGATAGAGAGAGATTAGGAGAGGCTTGGCCAGAGCACATGCAGAAGGCCTTGGCCTCTGTCTGTAAACCACTGTGAAATCAATCTGCTGGCAACCCTGATCTTGGATTTCCAGGCTCTAGAACTGTGCGAAAATAAATTGCTATCCTTGAAGACCTCAGTCTGTTCCGTATGATGATAGGCCAAGCAAATGAACCCAATGTGCAAACTAGGAGACAAAGGAAAGGGCATTTCATGAATAGATTTCCCTGTAATATTGAAAATAGCCCAAAATAGCAAAAAGAAAGATGGGGGAGGGGAAAGGAAGGAGAGAAGGGAGAAAAGGAGGGGGAGAGGGGACAGAGGGAAGACCATCATAGCTAAGTTTTGTTTTTTTAATGAATGTTTTTGTGGTAGGGGGTCTCTCATTACCCTGAAGCTCACCCTGTACACTAGGCTGGCTAGCCTTTGAGTCCCAGGGATCCTCCTGTCTCCACCTTCTCAGCACTAACATCACATATGCGCGCCACCACACTTGACATTTTCAATGGGCGCTGGAGATCACATGGAAGTTATCCTGTTTGCTCCACAGGCTCTCCCCTTGCTGTGCCGAGCTGTCTCTCCAGCTCCCGAGGCTGAGTTGTGACATCTCAACGATGGAGGCAAACAGAAAACAAGAGAGGGAAGGAGCAGGCCCTCCCTTCCAGAGGGAGGAAGACTTGGCGCCTCCGCACTGCAGTGAGAGCCCGTGAGCACCTGAGACAGACTCCCAGAACCCAGAGTCTCCTCAGCATTCCCCTCGCTCTGCTCTCTATTGCTCAGCCAGAAACTTTCACTTCCGCTTCTCTTATCTCATGAGTAAAAATAGGAGCGGGCCCTCCATGAGACGAGGGAGGAGAAACGTGGCATTCAATAGACCAAACCCTGGGTGGTTAGCTGTGTCACTGGACGGTCACCCATGTAAGTGAATGTAAGATTTCCACCATAATGTTAGCTACAAAGGTGACATGTTACCATTTTGTAGGGTCAGATTCCCCCAATAAAAGATATTTAGAAACCCCAAAGAGGAAAAGAACAGACCACAAAGAGACTGTTGAATTCTAAAACTTCAGGCAAAAAAGAGACTAATTTCATCTAATTATCTCCTTGGTCTCAAATGGGTCTTCAAATGATAAAGTTTTGGTTGGGGGGGGGGGGCTCAGTTAATGGACATAACAGCCATACCCATAATCATAGCAAGTTCAGGGCTAGCCTCTGCTACATTAGATCTTGTAATGAGGGCAGTGGCACGTGAATCTCTGGGAGCTCCAGGCCAGCCTCCTCTACATAGGAAGCTAGGACAGCTGTGACCACATTGTGAGATTGTCACCAAAAAATCCCTCAGATGCTCTCTCTTCTTTAGGGCTAATTATTTCTCATTCCCCACACCCCTTCTCCCCCAGAGGGAGGAAGACAGAGGAAGTCCAGTGTCTTATGGTCCCTGGGGTAGAGGGGCTGTTTCTCTCTTTACTCCTTCAATAGATCTATTTGTGGTGCATTGCCTTAGCTCAGCAAGTGTTAGAAACAAGGAGGGTATTAGTAGGTGACTGGAGGAGTAATCTGGACAGGCCATCTCTCCTGAGAACTTGCCTCAGTCTCTAGGTTGTATTAAACCAGGCTCATTTGCAAATGGGCATTTTTCTTTCTGCGTTTTCAGAGCTCCTGAGCACCTGGAATTCTGCAAGCCATCCCCTTCCCAACCAGGCAAGTCCCTTCGTCATCCTCAATCTTCCTTCCAAATGAGAAGACGCAGATTCAGGGGGCAGTAAAACTTCAGGTTCACTGACAATTCTCAGAAGCATGTGCTGAACCATCTGTGCCGTCTTCAAAGAGGACTGCAATAAGACGTGGCTGATTAGAGGAGCAGAAAATGTGTGTAGTTTGTAAGGTTAAAATGTTTTGAATTTCTGGGAGTTAGTTAAAAGAAGGAGGTCCTCTAAGCACCAAGATAGGAGAGGCTACACAAAGACTGCTCTGAGGTATCAATGGCGTGTGTGTGTGTGTGTGTGTGTGTGTGTGTGTGTGTGTGTGTGTGTGTACCAGGAGGCAGGTGCCTTTACAGTGACTCGGAGAGGGAGCAACTCCCCTTCCGGAGTGTTCAGTAAAGGAAAGTTGAAGAAACACGGCCAGCATGCTGGCTGAGCGCTTTCTCGACAGGAAACCCGAGGTCAGAGCAATTACAGAAAGGGTCCACAGTCTCTTCCAGAGGGCATACCTGAAGCAACCCTTGCAGCCAAAAAATGGATAGGTACACGGGCAACACAACTCAAATCACCAGAGAGACAATGGGACAAAACACATTCCTCTGCAATGCTGGCTAGGGATTCTGCAAGCTCTTCAGACATTAAAGTTTTCCCTAGATGCAGTATTGAGACAGCTACATATCTGCCTTTATACTTAAGCCAAATGATACAGTAAATTCCAGCAAGTCTCAGTATGAACTTCATGATGTTTAATTAACCTTTTTGTTGTCTTTGTAAGAAAACGGGAGGGAATTCAGTTGATTTTTGACACGTAGATGGAGGGAAATCTCACACACTAATGCCACAGGGAGATTCCTGGCTCTCAGAACAGCAGTCCACAGACTGGACAATGTCCCTCCAGGAACTGGGGAAACAAGAGGTCATGTAGACACGAGGGTCAGCACACCCCAACATCTCCTTTTGCAGCAATGTGGCCTATTCCCTTCTCAGCATCGGCTTCCACACCACCAAGAGAAGAGAACAGCAGGGTCCACTCAGGACTGCTGGACAGACTGAGTGAATTAATTTTTAAAAAAATGCCCTGCACATGATAAACACGTATTCACCACAGTTATAATTCTGGCCAGTCCTTGAAATGTCTCAGAAGGAAGCAGGCAGATCACACTGGATGACTGTGTGGACAACTCTCCACAAGTCAGTCTACGGCTGAACATCGCTGTTTCCCATTCTAACAGGTACCTGGGCCTCACTCAACTTCCTGTCACTCAAACCATCCATCCTTCCCTATGCTTTTCCAGCCACTGGGAACATGTCTGATGTTCTTAGGCTCAGCTTTCTACATAGCTCATATGCCCATCTTTTCCTTGCTGTGTTCTTCCTTCTGATTAGTACTCTGGCTAGTCATTCTCAGCGGTCTGGACCATGTGGCTGGGACAGCCATCACCTATAGAAGCCAGTCTATGATCTACCTCAATCTAATGATATGTTCAGAATGAGAGACGGTAGGATCGTTTACAGACATTTAAGAGACAGCCTCAGGAAGAGGTTCATTCATCATCATGGAACTAACACTCCGAAGAATGCCCCGTGGGCCAGGTGCATTCCAGAATTCCAGAACCACCAAGTGGATGTGAAGGCACATCTGGTTTGTCACTGACAACATTCAGACAGTCTCTTTCACTCAACCTTCCCAGAGAAAGGGGCATCCTGTCCCCTGGGTACTTAGAGCTGGGTGGGACCAGAAAGCTTTCAACTGTTTCTTTTCTGTCGAAGATAAACTTTCTCTTCATCTCTAATATCAACTTCACAAAGTCTTCGGATCTTGGTCAGGAACAGGGGAAATGCTGTGAAAYGCTTTCAGAAGTTGGCAGTGTGGTTTGAAGCCTCTGGCCTCTGCTATCGTGCCTGTAAATGAACAGCTCCCAACTCTCTCGGGGCAACAGCTGCACCCRAAGTTAATTATTTACATCTCAGGGGCAGTATGTGGGCAAACGGCTTGTTCTTGGTGAGTTTCTAATCTCTTCCAGATCACTGTGGCCAATTAAGAAAGACAGTCTTCAGCTCAGAACCAGCCCCTCCCCTGCCTTCACTTGACAGAGACTGTTTTCCGAAGAACACCTAGAAGGTCCTTTGCTACTTTGTAAATTCCTTGATGATTAGCATCCTAATATTTAAACTCAGTGACAGCATCTGCTGCCTCAATCACCCTTAAGTGTACAATACTGATAAATTTGAGGTCAGAAGAGACCATACAGATTTCTACTACATAAATACCAAACTGTCTTCTTTAAAGGGTTTGCATGAGTGAGGACTATTAAGGCACTCCACTCTAGGAAGCCCAGAAGGGCTAGAAGAGTGTGAAGGAAGCCTGCTGCGCCTGAGCCCGGCACCTGTGACCATGCTCGGCCGCCCCTTTTCAGGGTTTTTCTTTTCCCCCATCTAGAACTATTCAAGCATTTTCCTATCGTGTTCTTCCTGCTGTACCTATAGACCTTTATATGTTGCCATTTCTCATCACAGTAACTATATCATTAACAGATCTCTACATTGTTTCTAGTGTCTTCTTAAGGATCCTTGCACCAGGAACCAGGAAGTGTTAGTACATCCTCTGGACTTTTTCTGTTTCCTTCCCTATCCTGCCTGCTGTCCATGGACTTTAACATCTTCCTGATTTGCACAGTCAAACAGAAATAGAAACTGGTTAGGGGAAGCACTGTTGCCAAGCTGGTCAGGTTACTTAAGACATTCAAATTTTCGAAAATCCTACCCTTGCTCCATACATGTGTATGGACCAGGCTATGATGCCCAGAAGAACAGAGATGTAAAACCTCACCTTCACATCATACATATGCAGAAGCCTGTGATCCTGTAGGAAAAGACATAACTGGCATCTGCTCTGTTTCTTGTACCTTTTCAGCTCAAAATATGATGAGAGTCTTCTGCTCTAATATTTAACCTTTGACCCCAGTTCCTGGCATGGGACTCCTAAATCCTTTGGATTTTGTGGCTGATGGAACCTCTGCAGGCTACCTCTTTAGAACTTTGGAACTAGGCTGTCAGAATAGAGACTGTTTGCCAAAGAGCCAAACATTTAAGCTGTAAGTTTCAGCACCAAYCTCTGTCCTCAGGGAGTGAAGAGGGGCCGAAGGTCAGTTGATCACTGGTGGTCAGTGACATAACACGACATGCCTAGATGAAGACTCAGACATTCCCCAAAAGACAGGGTTCATTGCTGAGAGAGGAATCCCCACACAGTTAGCTGAATTGAGATTGAGAACAGGACACAGATGCTTTGCCATCTCATGCAGCCAAAGAAAATGTTCCCCTACTTAGGGTCACAGTCTATGTCCCAATAGGCCAGGCTCAGCCATCTATCTTAAACTAACCAATCAAAAGAGCCAAATTAATAGTGTAAATGCAAGGCCAGAAAGATGGTTTAGTAGGTAAAGGCATCTGTAAGCCCAAGGATCAGAGTTTCTTCCCAGGTCCCACCTGGTGGAACGAGAGAACCTRTTCCTCCAACTTGCCCTCTGACTTCCATAAGACAGACAGACAGGCAGGCAGACAGGCAGGCAGGCAGACAGACAGACAGACAGACATGTATGCACACACACACACACACACACACACACACACACACACTAATCTAAGTGAAAAGCAGGGGGGAAATAAAGAAGGATTTAATCTATTTTGGGAGAAGAGACAAAAAAATTCACCCCTCCCTGGAAGTCCATTTTCAGGCTCTTGACGTGAGGTTTAGATTTAACTAGAAGGCCAGAGTTACACATTTGAAGCAGTCTTGGCTAAGTTTTCTCCCCCAGCAAAGTGGGCTGACAAGTTGCAAATCTCTTTCCAGAAGAAAAGTTTTGCTTTTGCAGGCCTGGACCTTAGGCTTCCTCTTCTCTCTCCACGGCATTGCTGGGGATCCTTTAATTTAGGGAGATACAGTGTTTCAATATTGTGGTAGCCAAACTGAGGGGCTGAAGTATCTCTTTAGAAAAACGCCGTGGCTGCCAGGCCAGTTATGGAAGGATAAGGAAAAGTGGTGGTATGCTTTCGAGCAAGTATTGCCCCAGACAGAGCAGCCCACCTTGCTACTGAAAATAGTACGGAGTGTCTGGAAAGTTCCCAGAGTGGAGGCATCAGAACTCACACAGGAGATCCCCACAGGAGGGCATGGTTTTCCTTCCTCCTCTTGCGGAGGTCTCCCCTGTGTGACCAGAGCAGTACTTTGCAGGCTTTGGGCACAACTGTGATTCAAGCAAATCCCAAGTAAAATGATGGCAGGTAGCCAAGTAGGCGGGGCTTCATGGGCACTCCCCAGTCAAGGCAGATAAAACACTAAGTAATCGTGACCACCTCATCAGGACCATCCTCAAGAGAAAGTAGGTCTTTGTTCTCTATTTCTGCAATTCTGGGTAGTGGTAAGATCACATGACGGCTAGTGGTCATGATGGCTATGGCTTGGAGAGCCCAGGGCGCTAGCAGCTGTCCGTCAAGGCTCATCCTTCAGTAGGGCAAATGCTCACACTGTATGTGAAAGGCGTAAAAGAACCCCTGGAGCTACTGTGAAGACAGGTGTGGCGCTAAAGGCCTTCTAAAGGTTCTGTAGCCTGCAGGGGTGCAATGGCCACACCTGCAGCGACACGCTCTTGGAAGGAAGGGGAGAGTACCAGCTTAGGATGGGTTTCTGCTGTGTCATGAAACAGCCAGTGCCTGGGTCGGCACTGGTCATTTTGGAGTGTCTAAAAAAAACAATACGCAGCAATCAATCATAGAAAATATTAACTCCGCAAGGCTTGGCTCCGGGGAAAGTGGAAGCAACCCGAAGCCAAAACAAGCACAGCCCTCCAGCCCTGGGCCCGCATCTGAGGAAGTCATTGTGAAGTTCAAGAGTTCAGTCACTTCACAATGTCAGGGAGCTGGAACGCCATTTACACAGCTGTGTTCAGAAACCAGGAGTGACCATCTACCTCTCCTTTCAGGTTAAGCGATGACTTTCTTAGACAAGAATGTTTCCCTGGAAATGTTAACATCCACAAACTATCCCTTACACTGGACTAACTGACTGTTTAGTGCAAATTTCGGTGAGAAACAAGGAAGACTCTGTGGCTGAGCTTCCACCATGAACCTACTCGCGAGTTAGTCCTACCAGAGATGTGTGTTTCCCTTGCTCACTGGCACGATATGCAAATAGTCTTCATTCAAAGAGAATGATAATGGATATGTAAATGATTTTCAGTGATTAAAAAAGACCCTCTTATCATGCCCCATAAAATAAGAGGGATGGGGGTTTGGCTTGGTCGTAGCATGTGCAAGCTCAATGCCCATCATCATAAAAATAAACAAATAGATGAAAATTAGAGGCACCCAAGGCAGAAATCCATGAATTCATTTGCTGTGTATTTCAGTGAAAAGGGCCTGAGAGATGCCAGTTGGTCCTTAAGACTTACTCCCACCTGACACTGCACCTGGCACATGGGAAGGCATCATGTGACACCCACTGGGAGAATGGATGAGCACAGGAACAAAGTGTATTAACAGCAGATCAGTAGGGTCCATTCACCGAGTCCAATCTTTCCAAGGACTTGAGATCTAATCTACTTGAAATGAAGTATATAGCAAATCTCTGTACAGATACTGTTTTTACAATAATATTCCCAATACACATGAGAGAAATGCTGGATATGCCAATGCCAACAAGGGCCAATCACTCTCCTAAGTGTTCTTTCTCTAGAGGGTGAATAATCTTTACCATCAATCATAACCCATCAATGGAACAGAGTTCATAAACAGGATCACAAGACAAGAAGGATGTTCCTTACATCATGGATAGCACAAGATTCACCCAACACCCCAGGGCCAGTTGTAAAAACCCAAGACTTTAAACAAATTCTGGGAGGAAAAGACAGACACTGTGCCCTGATTATACTCACACCCTCATGTCCATCACCCACCCCACCTTAGAGTGACCCACAGACTCTCTTGTGAGGTTTTAAAAACTCTCCCCAATCCTCCACTCATCACTTCTCAGCATTCAGTAAAAAAACCTACTCCCAAAATTAAGATTTTTTTTAAGATGCCCGACAAGCACTATTTCAATTAAAACTGACACATTTCCCACACACTAACCAACTAGCAAGCAGAAAAATTAATAGCTTTGCCGTTGACCTTCTTGGTTTCTGTTCTTATTGCTTGTCAAGGCAAAATGAAAGGAATACTTGTACTAAAAATGGATACAATAAGATGAGAGTCGTCCTTTCTAAGACTACATAAATGAGCACTGCGACGGGCCTGGGAGCTGCTTCTCAGCCCATCGCAGGCCAACACACAGTGAGCTTTAATGCCCAAGACAGACTGGCTTCATGACTGGCATCACAAAGAATATCAGGATCCCCAAAATTTTAAGCTGGACATTGAGGTGCAGTCCTATAGTTCCAGCACTTGGCATGTAAAGAGAGGAAAATAGAAACTCAGGGTCATGCTCAGCTAGCGATGAGTGGGAGGCCAGCCTAGGTCACATAAAACAACAACAACAACAAAARCAAAAGCAGCCTAGATTTCCTCACTTTTATAAACTAGTTTTCAAACCCGGAGTTACAATATTACAGTGTTTGACAACCTTCAGATTGAAATAATGTCCCAAAATGTACTGATTTGAATGAATTATATAATTACAAAGGTAATAATTAACTCACAACTGATGAAATAGTCAACATACTCCCATGGCTAGGTCTTTTTATACACTGGATAATCAGATTCAAATTATTTTTTCCTCCAAATATTTTTCTTCTTGCATAATTTGAGTTTTTCTGCAAACAATATGCCGCTGACCTAAGCTTGCCTCCCACAGTCTATTTTGATTAGTGGATGTTTTCCAGTGACTCTTTCTTAAGTTGTACGCCATCCATCTCCCCAAAAGAGACACAAAAAGTGAATTAGTGTTGTGAATTAGTGTCGATACCAATTTTTATAATGTGTAGTTGAGCATAACCTTCTTGAAGGCATGGATGATTCTAACAACAAATTACATAAATGCGCAAATCCTCATCCAAAGCGTTTCAAAAAGATAAGTTTCAACTGTTAAAGTAATGATGAATATAAATGACTCTTCCATTATCTATTTATAAGAAACACATGTTTAAAAAAAGTGTATATTTACGTTAAAGACAGACGTTAAATGGTGCCTGTAGCATTCAGTATGAACGCCATAATCCTTGCCAAGTGAAAATGTTGCGAAATTCTGCTAATGCATCACAAATGTTGATATGCTAATTTAACTATAAGGAAAAAGAAATCTCCCTTTTTTTCCCCTCCCAAGAAATGCAAAATAGTCTTCAGAATGGCAGAATCGCATAAATGCCTAACGTGAACATGCAGGGGTTTTGTTCATAAAGCAAGCAGCAGGGATGCTCTGCAGCCATATTGCAGCCATCTGTGACAGGGTCCACCTATACCCATCACAAGGGGCAGGGAGTAGAGACGTAAGGATATCGGGGACTGGCTGGCCAGCCAGCCTCACCCAAATGGAGAGCTCCAAGTTCAGTGATAAACCTATCTCAAAAATAAAAATAGAAAGGACTGATAAAGAAAACTACCCCAAGTCAACCTCTGACACGCCCCCCACSCACCCTCACACACAGATGTTTTTGTATGTGAACCTGCAGACTATGCTATCTTAGGCCAGCAGAATTCTTGAGCTATGCATGCTCAGTGCCAGTAAAGAACAGACAGATAGGGAGATAAAACAAACTAATGCCTGAAAAGACAAGCAGGGGGWCAATTCATGCATTTAACTCATATCTCAATGAGCTGCCCACAGGACACATGCAAAACTAATTTCTCCAGACCTCTGTAACCATGTGACAGCCTTAAAACAGAACTTTGGCCGTCAAAACAACAATGACTGACTCGATGTTACATGGCAAAGACTTTCACAAATGCAATCGTTTCCTTGAAATGAGGTTTTCTGGGAGTGAAGTGTCCTCTACAGATGAAGACGCTGCCAAGAATTTGCAGTCCTTTCGAAACAGACAGGCTCTCTTACTCAAGGGGACAAAACCCCGGCCTGACTTCACCATCCTCTCCTCTGGTAGATGGTTCAGGGTCCAGCCAAGGAGTTTAAGAGGATAAAAAGGGACCCCTGTTGAGTTAGGCTCCACCCCTTAAGTAATGAGCCCAAATGATTGAATTCTTTTTATTTTAATTTTAGGACCTAACCACTAGRTAGATTTGGCACAACATATCTATACACCCCTAGGACATTCAGCCTAGGACACTGAAAACCCAGGTGTTTCTATGGATATGTGCACTTGGCAACATGTACTCCTGGAAAGCCTGTTTTCCAGATATCACACAGAAAGCCATCTTTTAGCCACAAGATGACTTGATTTGGGATTCAATAACAACCTTTTTGCTGGGACAAGCCTTTCCATCACAGGAAGTTGTTCTAGGCTATCTCCCCTGTGAGAGATATTATTTATATATATATTATATAAGATATATATTATATAATACATTATGTATATTATATATATATATATATATATATATATATATATATATAGAGAGAGAGAGAGAGAGAGAACTCAAGTTGCTTTACAGAAGAAAGTAAACCCATGAAGAAATCACATTTTTAACCCAAAGCTACTGAAATGGGCAAGAAATCCATATACAGACATCCACAGGTGGATCTCCACTACCCTGGTCCCACAGACATCTGTAGCCAGGGTTTTGGGTGTGTTTGGCAGTGGGCAATCACTGTCATGGACAGCTGCCAAGCCTTGCCACTCGACCCACTAACTCAGCTTATGACAGAGCAAACGGGGACAGGCATTCAAATCTGACAGCTGCCGGAGAGGAGGGAAGGAAGCCACATTATTTTTTATTTTTTAAAGAGGTGAGGATAATATGGTCCATTCCTCCACCACACTGACTATAACTGCAGCCTCCGGAAGCCCCCAAAGCCTGCTAATGGGAACACAGCGACAGGAAGCCTGGTAGATTCTGCCCAAGTACATTCTCCTACCAAAATGCTTGACTTTTTCATTCCTAATGAAGAGCACAGAGACCCATCTGCCAGATATCTTCAACTGTTTCCATTCAGGCGTTAGAACCAACTGGGAAGGATTAATTCTACACGTAAAAGAACAGGGCTTGAATTGTTAGATTGCGAACCCTTGGAGAAGCTGGCCTCGCCTACCAAGAACTTCTAAATTTAGACTTTAAAGGCAACAAAATCTTTAAATGTCTGCTCTAAGTGAAATGAGACACATATGCAGATACACACAGAGCCACACTGTTGCTGGTTCTCCTCTCCCAATTATTCATGAATATGAAGTAACAGTGAGCTGATGCCGGATGGCCCAGTGGGGACACTAAATATAGGTAGATGTTTTCCACGTGAAGCAACAGCTGGCCCTGATCCAGAGAGCATCACAGGAGGGAGTGGACAGCCAGCCGGTAAACCCAAGGGAAGCAGGGAAACACTGCTGGCTTTGGGTCCCGCTCAAGGTGACTATGTCTACATAGAAGTGAGTGACAATGTGACTTAGGGAATAATATTATACCTGATGGAGGTCACTGGGAGACACTCCAGAGCTCCTTGGCCCCATGCCTACTTCATTTGCAATCTCTGGGGCAGGGGTGGGGTGGGGACTCTGCTGCCTTGGCGAAGTAAATAGGGATGTCCTGGGGCACCAGCTATTCTCTTTCCTCTCCTCACTGGGGACGTGCAATGGACAGCAAACATGTCCAGTGCCTCTTAACCATGACTACGTAGGGCTGAGGACTTGGGACAAGCTTGCACTTTACTTCATGAAGAAGTGACCTGACAAAAATAAACAGAAGCAAACAAGCAGGTACCAGCACACACCGAGTATCACACAGCCACCCTGGGCACACTGSTTGGTGGAAGGGCACACTGGTTGGCGGAAGGGCACACTGGTTGGCGGAATGCGTTATCAAAGGGAACTGGCCTGAGCTTCTGTTGGACGTTTGCTTGCTTGTTTTATTTCCTGCTGGAGTCAAGAGCAGGATGAGGTACCTTGCCAGGGTCACCTGAGAGCTGACATCCAGAGGACYGTAGGCATTCGGTGAAGACACTCAACCGATACTTCCTGGGTCTCTCCTAGTGCAAGGTCCTGCGTGGGCTATTGCTACTGTCTCCACTGTCCTGGGCACGGCTCACAGATGGGGCATGGGCTGGGGAGCCGAAGCAAATGACTAAGGTGGATAACAAGTCTGGTGCTTGTCTCCAGCCTTACTCCCTCACATACAAATGAACAGCCAGAAGTCTGGGAAGATGGCTTGGTAGGCAAAGCACTTACTGTGCAAATGTGAGGACCTAGAAAAGCACACCCCTCCCCAAGCCAGTTGACTTCTATACTGCGCTACAAATCACAAAGTCTGCAAGACATAGAAAAAGCTGTGCCTCACTGGGCTATAAACCATGTGTTACAGGCAAAGTACTCTTCCCTGCCAACATGTCTCCTTGCCTATTTGCATAATTGAAATGCGACATGAACAAGGGATAAAGTAAGGAGGGAATCTACTAGATCCACCAGAAAGTAACACGTATTCAAATTTATAATGGCCCGTTTCTCCACGAGCTTCATCCAAACCTCTGATTTCTCTTAAATATCGGCATTACCGAACGCTAACATTCTGCTTCAAGCTCCATGATTTTGATTGTTCATAAGTGGATTTGCGGCAGCTGGTGAGTTCCCTGAAAGGCTGTACTGTGTGCCTCCGCCCTCCACCTCACCCAGAGCATTCATAAAGGTATTCCCACATGTACATTTGCTCTCCTGTGGAAAGCTGGGTATTTATACCTGGAAAAAACTGCACTTAAATTGCTTTAATGGGTTCTAAGTAAAACACTACTCCCACTGATTTGGTTTTTCATTTGATTGGCCATGGATTTGAATTAGAGCTCACAGGGTGAATTCATAAATAGTGTCCACACCTTACTTGAGAGCTACAGGACTGTGGGTCTCAGATTTTTAGCTATCTCATCCCTAAGTACTCAGTACATTGCAGGGCTATGCCCAAATATGTAAGCGTAAAGTTTTATCTCTTCCACTAATTCTGGGTCAGGAAAAACACCTCTTTTGAGGGTTCAGCTGGAATACTGGTCTCCATGGATAGGTTGCATTCCTTGGTTGAATGAGAAACTATGTCACAATGGGTTCAGTGTGTTCTTGTAGAGACTTCTGAGTACAACCCATGATAAAACCATCCTTCGTTGTATAGTTTAAGTTACTAGACTCTGTGTGGTCACCATCCTCCCTTTGGGCGGTATAACAGCAAAAGGATATACAAAATCTCAAATCMCAAAGCTTTAACTGTGAAGAAAAATTTGATGTGGTAAGAAATGTAARGCCCCCTTCAGGACCCCATTGTGATAGCTGCTGTTGATGGGAATGGGGGTGGGGAATCGGCGAACATTGGTGAGGATATAAAAGAACAGAAGTCGGGGGAGTGGGAGGGGGAGACACTGCTGGTTAGGCAGTGAAATGGGCAGCTTCAGTGGAAGACAATATGGAGGTTCCTACAGCACTGAAACATAGAGGCACTCTGATTCACCAATCTCACTTCAAGGGGTTTCAGCCAAAATATTTGAAAGCAAGAAGATGTCTGCACACCCATATTTGCAGGAGGGCTACTCGTCAGAGTGATGTGGAAGATGCCGAAATTCCCACCTGTGGATGAATCAACAAAATGCAGTATAGGCAAACAGAGAGCAGTGGTCAGTCTGAAGGAGGAAACCGCACAGCTGCAGTGGGGAGTAAACCAGAGGAAGTCACGAGAAGTGAAACGAGCCAGTCACAGAAAGACACCTACTGTGTGATTCTTCTTTCAGGGACTTGAAGTAACCAAATGATAGAAACAGAAAGCAAGTGGGTAGAGGCGGAGGGCTGGGGGCCAAGGGGAAATGGGAAGTGGTTTAATGAGTTTCAGCTTTGCAAGAGGAGGTCTTGGATGTCTGTCACATGGGTGCTGACTTCTCTGAAGAAGAGCCCCA
>BDUI01002656.1:20679-30715 GCA_002335545.1 Apodemus speciosus | reverse complement strand
GTGTGTGTGCTGGAGGGCTTCCTGTGAGAAACCATGCTTGACCACACTCTGCAGAAACCAGGCTTAAGTACTTCCAACTCAAGGCGGTGATGGCCCATTCCTGATAGCAATAGCCAGTGCCGGAGAACCCAGAGGCAGCCAGTAACTAGAAGCAGGGCTGCACCAAACTGCAGTCTGCAGTTCCCTGCACCTCCCCACACTGCAGAMCCACYGCTGTGTGCCTTTCCCCAGTGACAGCACCACCTGTCAGAGTGATGAGCAAACCCGGAGGGGTTTTACAGGGTCTAGATGGAGAGGACTTTGAAAGACAGTGCCTGGGTTTGTTAGGGGCATCCTGAATCTTATCACATCATTGGTTGTGTCTCAGATTACCTCAGTCTGAAGTGGGCTGTTGTTATTCCCACCTCACACCAGTACGTAATGTTTGTCTTGCACAACTCCCCTGCTGTTCAGCCAAGAAAGTGCCTAATGGGTCTGAAAGCGCCTGTCTCCTGCTATGTCTAGGGTGTGCGTCTTTCACTTGAGCCACATATGCATGTCAGAAGCGTGCTGTCATCAAAGTGCCTCAGTGGGGGCCTTCCAGTGTCGTTAAATTCAACAAAGCCCTCCGTTACACAGCAGAAGAAGCTGAAGTCCTGGCTGCTTGGTATGTCCCTTACATGTGGATGGACAGAATTCCTAAGTATAATTATAACACGAAGCCACAGCTATTAATATGCAAAAGTGTGCCTGTTTGCCRTCCCAGGTCACTTAGCTCTTGTGAGCATTTCACAGGGCCAGGAGGCCCTGCTGACTAAACRTTTCCCRGATCTGCACAAYCCCCCGCTTCTGCACATTAATAAACCTGCTAGTGAATGCATGCAAAATCAAAGGTACTTTTTCAATGACAGCCCCTGAGAGGCTTAGGTAGTAATGAATGAGGTTCGTTCAGAACCACAGAGGACACACACAGGTCAAAGCCCCAAATATGGTAAAACTGAGGGAGCACTCGTCTCAGGACAGCACTTCCTGGTTGGTACAGGCATGGACACTGCTAACTGCTGCCTGTACACACAGATGCACTCTGATGTCACCTCACACAAGCCAATGCTAACTGCCCACTCTGTTGAAAAGCAGATTTCCTGGTTATTTCCCATGACAACACTTGGGTTGCCTTCGCCATTCAACATTCGAAGAGTGCCTGCTTACAGACCATTCCGCCAAAGAGGAAGATCAGAATGTATGTTTGCACATACACAAGGGAGTGGGAGATAGATGTGTGTGTGTGTGTGTGTGTGTGTGCATGGTGTGGATGATGTGTGGGGTATGTGTGTGTGGTGTAATGTGTGGTGTGTATGTATTGTGGTATGTATATATGAGTGTGGTGTACAGTGTATGTATGTGAGCATATGTGTGTACATTTGTGGTGTGTGTATTATGTGATGACTGCATGATGTGTGTCTGAATATATGATGCCTAACGTGTGTGCACACATGTGCATATGTATTGTATGTGTAATATGTGCATGGTGTTTAGTGTGTGTGTGTATGTGTGGTGCGTGTGTATTTGTGTAGTGTATGTCTGTGTGGTGTCTAGCGTGTGTGAATGTGTATGTGTGTGTATGAGTAGGTGTGTGTGTGTGTGTGTGGTGTGTGGGGGTGTGGGAGTTTGTGAAGGCAAAGGTAGGAGGGGCACGTGATGAATCCTGAGAGAAAATTGGAGGATTTGCTCCTCTGTCCGTCTCAATCCATTTAAAAATTTCTAAATAAATTAAAGTGAACTAACACAGAGTGACTGCTTGCAATGGCTAATTTTGATTGTCAACTCAATGGGATTTAGAATCACCAATCACCATGGTAACCAGTCTCTGTGGGAGACTGTGAAAGATTATCTGATGGGTCACCTGGGGCGGGAAGACACACTAAATGTGGGTGACCATCCCACAGGCTTGGTGGGGTCTCAGATTGACTGAACGGGGGAAAGTGAGTGGGGTCCATCAGTCATTGCTCGGTGCTTCTGACAGGGTACCCCGGAACCAGCTGCCTAATCTTCCTGCAACCACGCCCTCTCTGCCATGGCGGCCGAAGTAAAACCCTCTTGCTTTAAAGTCGCTTGTCCAGGTGTTTTTGTCACAGCAACAAGACAAGTACTAATACAGTGTTCCATCATTAAATGGGCTTTTAAAAAGCTGGTGTTTGTGGTTGTATTTGTTTGTTTCTCTGTTTCAGGTTATTTATTGGTCTGTCAGCCTCATGGCTGATGAAAAGGGTCTGTGGAACATTTCCTTGCGAATGCTGCCGGGCACTGTGGCAGACACCGCCAAAGACACCATGAGCCTGAGCCACAGGTAACCAGACGAGGCAATGTCCGGGCCGTCTGAGAGCAGAGGATGGGGTGCAGGAGGAGGAAAAGTGAAGCGTTCTTCTGCTCTTGTGGGAGGGGGAGACAAGCCCCACTCCACCGTTTACAAGATGAAAGAATGGGGCACAAAGCCCACGGAAGCGGCAGGGAGGCTTGCACCCAGAATCCCCACGTGCGCATGCGTGGGCTGGACCAGCGTCTAGGCAGGTTACAAGCACAAGGGCAACCACAGTGGAAGGGATCACGTGGTCCTCCCTTCTCTGCTCTCAAAGCTCCTCCCAGGATGCACACCATGAAAGCAACTGAACAGTGCTATAGGCAGCCACAATCAGAGCCCCCACGGTGGGGAGTAAAAGCACCCTAAGTATCTTCAGTTCCCGACTGAACACAGACCCACCGAGCCTGTCAGGTGGGAAACCCCTTTCTACCCCAGTCGCAGACTCCACAGAAGCCTGTAGCATGGCTGCTTTCACCTCTGAGGGTTTCAGGGTTGCCAGGTCCCCTCATCCACACACCTGGCTCCCCAGCTCCCCAGGCCTTCGGGCTCCAGAACTGGCTTCTGCCTTCCTCCAGGACAGAGGTAAGTCTAGCATCCTCCTTCCATAATGGCTTGGAAGGGGGCTGCCTACTCCTCTGGCTCGGCCACTTCCATGGCAGGAGGAGGGCAGGGAATACAGAAAGAGAGGCATCAGGATTAACAGATGGCACAATCGACTTTACAGGAAACTGGAGGGGAGAGGCCAGTGGGAATCACAGTGAAGACTTCTGGGGCCCTCACAAGGCACCTGAGCAACAAGGGGTTCATGCCAAGGCCAGAGTGCATCACCGAAGACACGAACTTGATAACCACGGGAAGTTCGGAAGTCAAAGCTCGCACGGCTCATCTCAGCCCTCTCCAGACCACTACCACCCGAGCCGACAATGCAGACAGGGTAAGACACTTGGAGAAACAGGTTCACTCTTCCTTCTAGATTTAAAAAAGAGGTCTCAAAGAGCATGCTGTGTAATCATAAGGACCTGCACTTTGTCCCCAGAACCCAGAAAAAAAAAGGAGTGAGAGAGCCTGATATGGTGGTGTGTGCTTCTAAACCCAGCACTGGAGAGGCAGGGACAGACCATCCCAGGGACTCTCTGGCCAGTCTAGCCTAATCAGTGGACCCCAGACCAGCAAGAGACCTTTTCTCAAAATAGCTCCTAGGTCATGCTCCACTAGAAACCAACCATGCCTAAGACCCTAGAGGAAGGTCAAAAATAAAGGCCTCTTTTACAGAGCTGTCAGGAGTCTCCACAAGCCCAGGGCTCTCGAAGCTATCTGCCAAGAGTAGCTCTCACTCACTCACCTCTCTGTGTCCCASTTTTGCTTTCATTGTGGATGACTATTAGCCTTGGCCTGACCCTGTGGCAGGTCCTGTCTCACCAGGTACTGTGGGCAGAAACCTCAGTGTTACCGCCTACATAGTAGCCAAGCTGTCATTCATCAGACACTGGAAATTCATCTAAGCAGAGCTTAGCATGTCACTTGTGCCTAACCCCTAACCCTACTGGAGAGAAGGGAAATTAATCTTGGAATGTTTTCCTATTCTACCACAAGCAGGTGTCAATCATGCTGCTGGCTTTTGACACTAGGCATCAAACAGGATGTACATGCCTATATGCAAATGTCAAGCAACATTAAACACGTAGGAGGTAACCTTTCTTCTCAGCCTATATTGAAACAACGGAGAAAATTGTAACCACAGAGTGAAGACCATTTAGAGAGCTCGAATGCCATCACCGACTCTACCGTGGGAGAGCTGCTGGCAGAGCTGCCCCAGGCTGGTTTTCTCACCAGCGTTTCTTAAGATGCATCATCCTGTACTGAGGTCAAAGTAAGATCAGTAGAAGGAAGTAAAGAACACACTTGTTTTCAAGGCCCTTGCACTTCAAGAGTAAAACTGTTCCCAGTTACCACAAGAAGAGTCACTCCAGGCGACATGTGTGAAGAACTGCCAACACACTTCAAAATTAGCATCGCCCATGTCTTTTGAGCTGAAATTACAGAAGTTCTGCATTTAGGAGTTTCTCTGACTGACATACTGCCTGTATGCAGCGGTGAAGGCAGCTAGAGGCACGGACAGAGGCGAATGAGCGTTCCCTGTCCCAGGGGCATCACGAGGCATGAACTATTTCACAACTCACATGCAACCCAGTAGACCTACAGACAGGGCAATGCAGACAGAAAGCTAGGAAGTGGAAGGGACGGGATTCCAAGCCAGGAGGGCAAGGATGTTCTTCCCTAAAGGCAAAATGCAAATGTGTAACTTTGATGCCTATCAGTCAGGATCCATTGTATATTGACATGATGAAATTACAAAACTATTGTGTTTCTATGCTCCAGGGTGGAGAAAGGTCTATGTTGTAGCAAAACAACTGGAAGAAGCGCAGGAAAGCAGACTTAAGAGGTAGACAATCAACAAAGAGTGAGGCTGGGCCGGGAGAGAAGTCAAAAACAAGGTTTGGGACAAAATACACAAGACCTTAATAGCCGTGAGATTTGCAAAATGGGCCCTCAGTAATGGAAAGGAAGTTGAGAGAGAGAGAGAGAGAGAGAGAGAGAGAGAGAGAGAGAGAGAGAGAGAGAGAGAGATTATAGGAACAAACTTCAGGCTCCACATGATAACTGTAGGACTGGTGGAGAAAACTACTTACTGGGCAGCAGAACCAGCCACTGGACGCACAGAGCCATTCTACCAACTCATTCCAGTAAGTGATTAAGACAAGGGCCTGATTCCCATGAACACGACACGGAGCCATCAAGCAATTTAAGCACCTGATTCGCTGCCCTTTTATACTCTGGCTCAATGGCAGACAAGCTGGAAGGAGTAAAAATCCCCACGGAGGTGGGAAAAGGACTGTCCCAGTTCAGTGCCTCCTGGGGACAGTGATGGCCCTGCCCTGCCCAAATGGCTGCCAGACCTAGGCAAGCTTACCTGACCCTAGATACAGGGTAGGATTCCCAATCCAAGGACACCATTGTACAAGAAATTAACAAGTTTCAAAAGTCAAGGACTCAAGTGGTAGAGATCTCAAAAACTAGACTAGGCATCAGTTTGCATACACAATTTCTAAGGTAAGAGTAGTTCGATCTGATGAAGTACAGAGAGAAGAATTTTCAATGACAACAAATGATTTCTGAGTGTGCCAGGGTTTCCCCAGGGACAAAAACCCTTCGGAAGCATAATGCGAAATTGTGATATTTTAATATTAAAGAACCCAATCTTCAAAAAGCAGAAAGATGTTTTCAGATCTATGCCCCGGCAGTTTGTAATTACATGGACAAATGTATTTTTGAATACATTTCCTGCTTCTAACAAGGCCGAGGTCGCAAAGCCCTGTTGTTCGTCACTGCTCACTATAGTGGCCATGCTACTCACTATGCTTGCCATGGAAGGGGATGTAAAGTGGCGTTTCTCCCTGACCCAGTCTTCAGTGCCAAGCGAGCTCTAACCCAGGCCAGCCATACTTCTAAAGGTGATAGTCAGCCACACCTCGATGTCATTATTACAATGGAAAATTATATTCCATGCCCATCACGGGGGCACACATTTATTCATGTTTAATAGACATCCACTGGCCACTCTGCATGCTAAACATAGACACTATGTGTATGCAGTGAAGAGAGCCAAAGGCACCTCAAATAACCAAAATCAGGCAAGTCACTGGAGCCCTAACTTGTACCCAAGGTTTTTTTTTCATTGCAACCTGAGTGGTTTTCATAAAAAACAATATACTTTCTTTCTTAGAATTTGACCAGATTTTCCGTGATGCTTTGAATGATTCTGGTTCTCTTAAAAGCTCTTCTACAAAATTGAGGCTGTAATTTAGTTTTCTTAATAAATTTCTTTGTAGCAAGGAGAGGCATCATTCTAAGGATACAGAGTTACTCTCCTAATAACCCCTGCTGAGTAGAAAGGCAGAGGTTTCATAATGAGTTCTGATGGTCCCCGTGAAAATTATAAGAACAATGGTTCTCCCAACAGAAAAAGCATTACTGATCAAAGAGGCAACACATTTATTTGCCTACTGAGTTAGCAAAATAAATAAATAAAAATGAATAAATCGGGTGCTTTTTTTTCTCCCCCAAACATTCAAACTCTGGCAAGAACACAGAGAAACAGGAAGCTATTCACTGCTATTGACACTGTGAAATTAGTTTCATGCCTTTCGGGAGCAGCTGGAAATATTTACTAAAAAAAACACAATAACTTCACCCCTTCCTCAGAAAGAAAATGTGAACACTTGTAAATCCTATCCCCAAAAGGCACAGAATTAAGAAAGGGGCAAATGCACAAAATTGTTCATCCTATGTCAGTCACAATAACAGCCAACTAGAGTAGCCATGGTACAGGGAAAAACAAAAATTGCAAAGTTCTGAATAATGTACAGCAACCCCCTTAATTGGAATATAAGGCCTAATGAATAGATCTAGACTTGAGAGCTCTGCACATAATTATGTGTAATACACAGGAAATAATGAAAGGCACCAACACGATAACACAATTAGAAGTGGGATCATCCGGTTCCTGTAGGATTTCTGCAGAAGGCGTCAACCTCAGCCCTGCCAGAATTCAGACCGAATCGCTCTTGTGTGGAGTCTGTCTATGTACACGGAATCCGACTCTCACCTCTAATGTCCCAGTACCATCAAAATGTCACTGGGGGTGGAGAGCAAAGCACTCTGGCTGACAACTGCTAGCTTTAAGCTATCATTTTCTTCTCTAGTCTGTAATATGTTTTTCTATTTTATTGTATATTAAAGCAATTCATCTTGAAAGAACAGATATAAATGGTAATCACTGAGGCCAACACTTAATCATTACTCAGAGCTGAAAACCCCTCTTTTTTTCTTTAGTGTGTGGGATGCCCCCCAGTCAAGAACAGAGAACTGGATCTCTCTTGCACAGCATAGGACATTCCTCTGGTCCTATGGTCACCCTGAGACCATGTCTTAAAGGAAAACCATCTTTCTTCACCAGAGTGGTTCTCCCAGAAAACCCCTTCTTGCCTTTCCCCTCAAAGAACTGCAGGAGAAAAACACAAAACAGCCTCTCTTCCTAACACCAGAGACCTTGCTGCCTGCCCTGAGTTTAGAAGACTTTATCTGCTGGGAAACCACCAAACGTGTCCTCATGTCAGCTGATTCCACATCAAACGGAACGTTAGGTCCCTTCCTCGTTACTGCCCAACTGGACACTCGGTGGTGGGGGTGCATGTCTTTAATCCTAGCACTCAGGAGACAGAAGCAGACAGATCTCTGAGCTCAAGGCCAGCCTGTCTACAGAGTGAGTTCTAGGATAGCCAGACACACACACATACACACCTGTCCCAAAAAAGGAGGAGGAGAAGGAAAAGAAGAGGAGGAGGAGGAGAAGAGGGAGGAGGAGAAAGAGGAATGAAATATTTTGACTGGTCACATATTCTTGCTTTGACAACAGCAGGCCAGAAAGAAATCACATAATAACTAGAAAGTAAAGGGAAAATAAATTAAATTATTCCTAAGGCTCCAATAAACAAAGCATTAAGAATAAAAAACTGAAAGTACAGCAATGTCCTCATTTTATTTCAGCATTGAATATTAGCAAATCTGTAATTCTGTTGCTGTGTGCTAAGTAAGGCTGTCCCCTGGCAGTTCCTCTGAATGCTTGGAGAGTGATCAAGATGGCCATGGCTGAGGATGGTAAACAAGCTGGCCTCAAACTCCCTATGGGCCTACGGGCTGTAAGGCCTCAGCCTTGAGCTCCAGGGTCCCCACCTTCTCTCTCTGACCCTGTGCTCCAAGGATGGAGACAGAAACCCAAGGTAAGAAAACTGACTCGAACATGCCCCCAGACCCATTTCCCACAATRCCTCAGGAGCTTGCCACAAGGCWGCACTTCCACCCAAGTGCAAATGGACCCCATTCGCCTTTGACTATCATGAATACCATTACCCCATGGTCCTGTTCTGCTCTTAGATGTTGCAGTCCGCTTTGCCACCAGAGCTGCAACTGAGAATTGGAATCTAATAAGGAGAAATGCAGTGTTAATGAATAAAAAGAGCTGGGCACAGCGATGTGGACTTGACACCCCAATATTCAGGATACTGAAGCAGCAGAATCAGGGCCAGCCTGGGCTACATGGGAGGACAAACAAAGACAAGCAAGCAGTAAACATATTATCACAACTATCCGACTATTCATAAAACCTTCTATGCTTATGGCTGAAATGCATACAAGAAACATTAAGACAAACAAAGGAGATATTTAGTAATGAATACTAAATAAGTATTTCCTAAGGGTCAAGCTCCAGTCTAAATTTCCAACACATACATCAACTATCTAGCCCTCCCACGGACCCTGCAAGGTACAGACTAGTACTTTACCTGTTTTACAAAGAGGAGCTCCTGGGGAAGTGGAAGGCCGAATTAGCTGTTCTCTGATTTCAGACTATAGAAACTTACTTAAACATGGGAGTTCACATCAGTGCAGGCAGACATCTAAGCCACGTGCTTCCAAATGTTTCGATGACAGCCTTTTAAACAGTTCCCCAGGAGCAGCCCCAGAATGTTTGTTTCCCCGAGTTTCTTGAATTACTCACTGGGGGCAATGTCAGACATCTCCCGAAATTGGATGTCTGAGCAGTTAGCTCAATTTCAAAATAAAATTAATTTGAGATTGAACCTTTTACTTATTCTCTCAGAAAACTAAGCCTATAATTTTGGGATCCTGTGACTAGTAATTTTAGCGACAAGACAGAGCTGAATATTATAATCCAGTTTAGAAAATGTAAAGCTATTTTTGTCTATGTTTACGCTTCCATAACCCTGACAAAAGATGACTTTAATGTTATTCTTTTATTTTTATTTCATTTTGTGCATGCGTGTGTGTGTGTATGTGTGTGTGTGTGTGTGTGTGTGTGTGTGTGTGTGGTCATGTATATACCACAGTGTATATATGAAGGTTAGATAGTGGAACTTCACCACAAGGGCTCTAGGAACTCAGACTCGGATCACCTTTACCTGCTCAGCGACCTCACAAGCCCAAGATGACTTTTAATAATAAAAATTAAACGTACCTCGACAGTTAACTCAAAATGAATCACAGACACAAATATGACTGACAGCACTTTATGATTCCTGGAGGGAAATAGTCAAACAAATCTCTGTGACCTTAAATTTGGTGGTATTCATTAGATATGAAACCTAAGATATGTGACCAAGAAAGTAGATGAATTAGGGTTCATCAAGCATCACTTGAGAGTATTGCTAAGTCAGGCACAGTGGCACCTGCCTGTGACCCCAGCATTCAGGAGGCAGAGGCTGGAAGATCTCTATGAGTTCAAGACCAGCCTGATCTATCTACATGGTGAGATATATGTTGTAACACAAATAACCCAATTTTAGAAATGAGCACAGGTCTGAGGAGACCATTCTTCCCTGTCTAGCCTCCTTCACTGGCGCCAGGCACACACATGGTGCACAGACATACACGCGAGCAAAACACCCATATACATAAAAATGAAATTTAAAATTTTTAAATAAAGAAAGATATGGTCATGAAAAGAAACCCAGTGCCGTTAGCCACTACAGAAACATGAGCTAAGGACACAGCCAGTCAACACTTTGAAGAAAAAAATCATAAAGACAAGAAAGAAAGAAAGAAAGAAAGAAAGAAAGAAAG
>BDUI01002653.1:108953-128007 GCA_002335545.1 Apodemus speciosus | reverse complement strand
AAAGGAGTGACGGTAAGTTAAGGAAAACAAGACTTTTAAACTCCAAAAAACATCTAACACATATTTAATAACAAGTCACTTCAAGCAAGGCTAAGGATGACTGAAGGCAGAGCCAGCACTAAGAGCTTCAATGATGTACAACTCAAACATGCAAAGGGAGATTAAAGTTATTTTATTAAATCATGCACATCACGTGTGTTAGTGCAAATAGTTTAATCTGTACTCCAGAAATTCTATTGTACGTTTTATCTTTACAAAATAGATTTCAAACAATTATTTACTTTAAAAAAGGTAATTTTGAAGTTATGCATTTCAGAACAGTATTTGCAATAACTATATACAAGAGGTACTGGGTACCACTGGCATATTAGCATTCTGTGGTGGAGTGGCTTCCTGCAACAGAGAATGGTAAAATGAACTAACTATATGACAGCATTTTCTACAAGTCATTTGTGGCTAATTCCTCCATAAATCTAGTGATTCTCCCGGCAACAATCCCAAATAGCTTTAAATACAACCTTTAAAGTAAAAACAATGACTGCCAAACATCACGAGGCAAATTATATCCTAAACTCCTTTTTCAATATCTGGCTAGATCTGGGTATTCTCATACAACATTCAAGCCAATTCACTGACATTCCCTTCCAGTCTTCATTGACTGAAAAAAATTTAACTATGTGATACTTTAGGATATTGACATCACTATGGTGCTGTACAAAAACACAGCTAAACTTTAACCTTTGTGTTTAAATGTGTAATGCCAAGCAGTGCTTAAGTGTGACACTGTGTATGGAACAATACCAATCTTGGGAATAGTGCTACTAACTGAAAGGCCGTTCCAATTAACAACAAAAAAAGAGAATAACCATTTGTATACCCAACCAAGAAATCTGTTAGCAGAGAACATCAGTTCACCTTGAATGTGAATTCGCTCCACATCATAACCAAATTAAGTCAATAAAAGCTTATCTAAACAGATATAATTCTTCCTTCAATTAAACATGCTTGGAGGAACAGATGACAGGAAAAAAAAATCATGCTTTCTAAACTGCTGTATATGAGAAGGTAACTTGGCTTTTAAAGAAAACATTTCTTAAATACATGAGGTTTTTAGTAAGTTACATTCCAATTCACTCAACAGTTTGGTTGATTGCATTGAAATTATGCACTTATGTTTTTGCTCCCAGTAATATTTCAGTTTGCTCAAGAAAATACAAACTCTCATGGAAAGTTTTCAAAGCTGATGTCCCTCACATCTTCAAGTCACATTAAGGCTGAACAAACATGTATGTATTCCCCAAGTAATCATTATAAGAGAATATTTTCCAAATGTATTTTTCCTTTAAAAAAAATCCACACAAATAATTGTCTAAGTCTTGTTCCCAATAGCTCAGTGGTTTTATAACAAGTAAAAATGGCGTAAATATGTAAAAAAAATATATATATATGTGTGTGTGTGTGTATATATTCAAACTGATAGGCACTGAGCACACAGGCCTCTCTTCCCATGTATGTATTGGTTGTTCGGTTTGAGTAGTTATCCAATCAGAAAAATGAATTGTGTGGCCATTAGAATTCAGAGTAAAATATCTATAAATTTATGGTATAAATAATTTGGTGCACTAAGAAGCCTACTTTAGGCCACCATAATATTCAGAATCTCAACGTACTAATTTAAAAATTACATGTAAAACCGAATAAATTCACAACTTTATATCCTCTCTATAGACATCTATTTTATATAAGTTAAAGCAATGACCCTACAGCTGTATTCTTGCACTTTGCTGTTTTAAGAGGTAAAAAGGAAGAAAATGGTTCTGCTTGTCCGCAGCATGAGTGTGGTGCCAGCTTCTAGAGGGAGGACGGTGTACAGACTCAAGACACACTGTCATGGAGAAGCTCTGGCCAGACCTGGTACATACAGCACCATAGCTGTCACCGCAACCAGGGCCGCCAACATGGGCATCCAGGGCCAGGGTTTCTGTGTGGAAAGAAACCAAGAGTCAGTCTCACATTCTCCCTCTCTTTTCATACACATTCAACCCTTGGGTGAACTGAGCCCCGCATACTTAAAAGACGGCAGGAATACTCTTGTGTTTGCATTGTAAGGTCAGTGTCAAAAGGAAAGGAACTAGGGAGGGGCACTCAAGCAGGGCTGTCCAGTCCCAGGAAAGTCCGGGACAGCTTTTAGATTGAAACTTAGGAGTCACTTCTAAATGTGCTTCTGGGCACTCTGCTGCATTTACTCTGTCCGAAGATGTCAGTAAAAGTGATGCCTACAGTACACTTCTGCTGAAAAATTTGTTTCTATGAAAATCTGAGTTCCAAGATGGGGATAGAAAGAAAATGGCTCAGGCCTGATCCTGTAACTCAAGAGCAAAGAAGATGCAAGTCAGACAAGGTTCAAGAGGCACTAGAACCCTGCCTGTGGGCTCCTCTGATGAGCTCAACTGCCAGTTAAAGGCGACGTGCAGATGACCTGTCCTGTCAGCTTTCAGAGGGTTTACAAAAGCATTTACTTTGGTTGCTACCTTTATTCTTACTGGTATTCTGAAAGTATTCTGGAGAAATACTGATGTGCAGATTAGAGCTCAGAAAGGTTTGTTACAGAGCCCCCCACACAGGTGAACCCTCACTGGTGGGGTGTTGGGAGCTGACGGCTCATTACATAATCTCATGTTCTTCCATCTTCACAGAAAACAGGCAAAGGATTAAAGGAAAAAAAAAACCCAACTCTATACCATGGAAAGGAAGGAAGGAAGAAACAAAAGAAGGAAGGAAGGAAGGAAGGAAGGGAGGGAAGAAGGAAACATAGCTAGCTGCGAACTTCCAAGATGCAAACTCTTCATTTCTCATTCAATTCTGCCTGAACACATAACTGGGACGTGCTGGCGATATTGCAGAAATTCACTGCTTTCTCCAGTTTGCTAGAGATAAAAACTCAGTTAAAGGAAGTTTATTAACAACAGGTTAGCTTAGGGTTAATTCATGGTTAGCATTACTACAAAAGAAACAAGACACAATGTTATGTGATTAGCTGATTGTTCATTAGTGTGACACAAACACACAGCATACTAAATGAAGGGTTTGCTTCAGGTAACAAAATATCTGTGTGGTTTTGCCATGCAGTCTATTACAAATATGGCACAAACAGGTGACAGGGACAAACAGACAAGGACTCAACAGTAGTGCTTGTACCTTTCTCTACCACAATGGACCGAAACACCAAAACAGGAAAGCCAGGAATAGGCCGATGAAAACGGCTGGGACAGGTTGTAATATGGAGGGCTGAAGAAGGGAAGGGATATTAAAATCATTTTATGCTATGCAAAAAAATCAGATCAGATGATTTAGASCCCAGTGGGTGGTTGGAGAAGGAAGGGAGACTGAGGGAACAGAAGTATGCCATTTGGCTTTTGCACCAACGCAAACAGTGTAAAGACATCTAACATGTTTCAGAATGATGGCTGTGATATGTATACTAAGAAACTACTACTTGAAAAGGAACAGTTGGAGGCAACAATCAGTGTGCTTGTTCCCAAATAGTCTAATGAAACGAAACACATCCAGACAGAGCAATGGCAGTTTATCCAGTGACACTCTGTTTTGGTAACATCCTATATTTTGTGTAATATCTGAAGTCCACTAGCTGATAAATGTTTTCATAGCAATGATAGGGTATATTCTGTTCTTCCAACCAACAAAAACCATTTTCCTTCTAACTGAAATTCTCTCACTTTTGAGCTAGTATTGCTTTAAAGCTTAAGATTTCATCTTTGTATTATAATGTGAATGTGATAAAGCAAGAGACACAACACAGTGTATAATAAACAGGCAGACGAAGCTCACAACTTTCCTTTATTCTAAATGTATCTGTTTTTCTTTAAAAGGAAGGGGAGTATGTGGAAACATAAGCCTATGTGGCAAAAAAGGGAATTTGTCCTCAAGGTGAATTGCTTGACACACCTATAAATAGTAACAGCATGGGGAGGGTCATTCTGACCATGCAAGATGTCTTTATAGGTTAATTTAGCAGGAAGTGGACTGAAATTCTATAATCGGATATGAATTAGCACAAATAAAAAGATATCAAACTATTATGATTTAGAAGATTTCTATAATCTATGCACTAAAAAAATGCAATGTACTTTTGTTTRGCATAAAGCCTTCAACCTTTCCATTTCTAAAGAGCCACTCCCTAAGCAGCAATCCTTTATTGTCTAAAACCTGTAACTTTAGTAAGTGAAGGACAGCTGACACACTCGTGAGCATTCTGTGGAAACTACAGAACGGGGTGGCCATGCAACCCCGCCCATGTGTGCTTGTGCTGCTCAGGACGCAGCCACAGGAAGCGAGTGGCTCACACCCACTGCAGTGTCCAAGCTGTGAGGAGTTTGGAGTAAGTCTCAGAGCACAGCCAACCACACTGAACATCCACCAGTTAGGGCCCACAAAGGCAATGTCACCAAAACAAACAGCACAACATGTACTTAGTACAACATCATCTGAAAGACCTTCCTAACATAAGAATCAAGTGTTAGCAAACTAAATTTACAGYCAAATGTTTTTCTCATCTTTGTGCCTGCAACCCTCTCTCTCCTTCTTTCTCTCTCTCAAACATACATTAGAAAGCTCTGTGTCAATTTACTAAATACTGACAGATGCCAAACCAACAGAAAGTTTTTGGGAATGTACATTACTAGCATAAAAACAAAAATTGTTCTAAAGTTTTTGCTTTCCAGGACAACCTAATGCTAAGGACCAGCATGTCCCATGCCTCCCCTGTGGCATAGGCTTCATTTCCCAACAGGAAAAAAACAAGCCCAATGATGACTTCATGAGAGAACCTCAGACTCATCTGCACAAACCAGACCGTTCTAAGCTGTTGTACTGACAGCTGTTTTCCACCAGGCAGGAGTCAAGTTTCTCTTATGGATGTATGTTAAAGGGGCAAATTCTTACTTAGAAAGAAAGAAATCCCACAGCGCAATGGTTCTGTCATAGATGTTCATAATGAACGCTTCAGTACCTAGACTGTTAGTTTCCGCACAGCATAATAAAGTCTTCTGAAAGACAATCTCCAGTCTCTGACATTCCTCANCCCAGTGGGTGGTTGGAGAAGGAAGGGAGACTGAGGGAACAGAAGTATGCCATTTGGCTTTTGCACCAACGCAAACAGTGTAAAGACATCTAACATGTTTCAGAATGATGGCTGTGATATGTATACTAAGAAACTACTACTTGAAAAGGAACAGTTGGAGGCAACAATCAGTGTGCTTGTTCCCAAATAGTCTAATGAAACGAAACACATCCAGACAGAGCAATGGCAGTTTATCCAGTGACACTCTGTTTTGGTAACATCCTATATTTTGTGTAATATCTGAAGTCCACTAGCTGATAAATGTTTTCATAGCAATGATAGGGTATATTCTGTTCTTCCAACCAACAAAAACCATTTTCCTTCTAACTGAAATTCTCTCACTTTTGAGCTAGTATTGCTTTAAAGCTTAAGATTTCATCTTTGTATTATAATGTGAATGTGATAAAGCAAGAGACACAACACAGTGTATAATAAACAGGCAGACGAAGCTCACAACTTTCCTTTATTCTAAATGTATCTGTTTTTCTTTAAAAGGAAGGGGAGTATGTGGAAACATAAGCCTATGTGGCAAAAAAGGGAATTTGTCCTCAAGGTGAATTGCTTGACACACCTATAAATAGTAACAGCATGGGGAGGGTCATTCTGACCATGCAAGATGTCTTTATAGGTTAATTTAGCAGGAAGTGGACTGAAATTCTATAATCGGATATGAATTAGCACAAATAAAAAGATATCAAACTATTATGATTTAGAAGATTTCTATAATCTATGCACTAAAAAAATGCAATGTACTTTTGTTTRGCATAAAGCCTTCAACCTTTCCATTTCTAAAGAGCCACTCCCTAAGCAGCAATCCTTTATTGTCTAAAACCTGTAACTTTAGTAAGTGAAGGACAGCTGACACACTCGTGAGCATTCTGTGGAAACTACAGAACGGGGTGGCCATGCAACCCCGCCCATGTGTGCTTGTGCTGCTCAGGACGCAGCCACAGGAAGCGAGTGGCTCACACCCACTGCAGTGTCCAAGCTGTGAGGAGTTTGGAGTAAGTCTCAGAGCACAGCCAACCACACTGAACATCCACCAGTTAGGGCCCACAAAGGCAATGTCACCAAAACAAACAGCACAACATGTACTTAGTACAACATCATCTGAAAGACCTTCCTAACATAAGAATCAAGTGTTAGCAAACTAAATTTACAGYCAAATGTTTTTCTCATCTTTGTGCCTGCAACCCTCTCTCTCCTTCTTTCTCTCTCTCAAACATACATTAGAAAGCTCTGTGTCAATTTACTAAATACTGACAGATGCCAAACCAACAGAAAGTTTTTGGGAATGTACATTACTAGCATAAAAACAAAAATTGTTCTAAAGTTTTTGCTTTCCAGGACAACCTAATGCTAAGGACCAGCATGTCCCATGCCTCCCCTGTGGCATAGGCTTCATTTCCCAACAGGAAAAAAACAAGCCCAATGATGACTTCATGAGAGAACCTCAGACTCATCTGCACAAACCAGACCGTTCTAAGCTGTTGTACTGACAGCTGTTTTCCACCAGGCAGGAGTCAAGTTTCTCTTATGGATGTATGTTAAAGGGGCAAATTCTTACTTAGAAAGAAAGAAATCCCACAGCGCAATGGTTCTGTCATAGATGTTCATAATGAACGCTTCAGTACCTAGACTGTTAGTTTCCGCACAGCATAATAAAGTCTTCTGAAAGACAATCTCCAGTCTCTGACATTCCTCASGAAGGAACCTAAGTCAAGTGGGTAAACACTTACATTATTTCCTTTTTCTCGCAGCAGCTTCAGGTTGTCTTTACACTGTTTGAGCTCATCTGTGATTGATTGCTTTTCCTGCTCAGTCATTTCAAACTTCAACTTCAGTTCTGAGAGAACAGTCTGTGTCTTTTCATACTAAAGGCAAAGAAAAAAAGAGTGTGCAGACTTGACATAAAACGGGTATGCAGTTATGGTTCTAGACAGGTATATGTACCGGGCCCTGTTAATAACTTTCAATACCAAGTCTTTCTGTATGGAGAAGGATAAGAGTCCCTAACTCTCACAGTAAGAAATCTTTAATGTTGACTTATGTAATTTTCTGTGTYGTCATCTGTTTATAATATAAAAGGTCATGACTTCCATCAAGTGAGAAGGGAGAAAATTGAAAACTTTCCTTTGAGCAAAGAAAACCAGATAGAGACAAATCCTATAGCCTAACTAAACTAAATGGCAGTGTTAGGTCTAAGTGTATTTCCTGGTAATTAAAAGTAAGCCTTGTTAGCCAAGTTGCTTACTCTTAAAATWAAGGGCATTAACTTTTATAGGTATTCCATTCCTCAGCACTGGTGGCTATCATCAGTAAGCTATCAGAGAGTTTTCTAAACAAATAAGGCAGAGAAATGGTGTCTGACCACAAAAACTGGGAGATTTGACACTTAAAACCTATTAGCACCAATTTAAAAACCTTTTAGAAATCTGTTTCTAACAGGAAAGGTTCCATAAAGGAACAAGCCATTTTCTACTCTTGAAAATTTGTRTGTGCACCTGTGCTATACACAGTATGAATAGCGCTAATAAGACATAGTATGAATATATGTGAATAATGCATGACTTTCATACAAACTATCCCTTGAACAAACCAATGTGATACAAACGGTATGGTTTGATCTTTAATGTTTCCAGGAAGCTGGAATTCTAGACTGGTTCCATTTCTAGATATTGCCGCTTACTGAAGTCTAGGCTCCCAAAGAGACACTGTTCTGTTGCTGGGCGTGTCTCTGTCTCTACTTCGGCTGCCCCATTCTGTCATCTGAGTGTTTCAGAAGGAAGACAGGAAGACGAGGACTGAGTAGAAAACAAACATCCCATGAGTGTAGTCTGTCAGAAAGGCTCCTCCTCTTCTCTAACATGGCTTAAGAGAATAGAAGATGTTTAATTCTTCTCTACCTATATTCTAAACATAACAAAGGATGCCTTTATAATAGTGCTCTTGACCATGGAGTGGAGAGGACCTCATCAATACTCAATAAAGACAAATATAAAGAAAGATGAAAACTATAAAACATTAGAAGAGAAAGGGATAGGGAAGAGGTCAGGGCCAGCATAGAGGTTACCAGGAAGGCAAAGAAAAATATGAAAGGAACGTTTTGTTACCCAAGAACATTCCCAGAACAACCCTGGACAGTACTCTAGAAAAAGAACTAAAGACTAAAATCCACGGTTTTGTGACAGCATTTTTTTTTTCWCTTGATATGATGGTCTATGAATTTCTCCCAGAAGGCAGAAGGCTACTAGGAGGCTGCCAAGAAAAAAATCCAGTGATAACAGTCTAGTTTTCATACCTTAGAACACAATCAGTTCTCAGTGATCTAATAGAATTAGTGAAGGACAAGTCAAAATTGCTTTGTTGACCAAACTTATCCTTTCCTTCCCTTCCTTGTCCACCATTTTTACATCTAGTCCAGTCTTCTTCATCAGAACCCTTAATCGTCTCTCCACTTCAGGGACCATGAAGCAGAACGATTAGAAAGCAGCAGTCAGGGGACTACGGCTACACAGCTCCAGCACAGGATGCTTCAGTCAGTCATTTCAGGGTAGACTTAGATGTCCAATGTTTTACATATTCTCTGCTTGGTAGGTTTGAGACAGGATCTATGTAGCTTAGGCTGGTACCAACTCCAGACCTATCTCTCTTAGCTTCCTAAGTGTGGAGACTGCCAGTGTATGCCATGAACKGGTTGAACTCTAAGATCATAGATAGTCTCACTAAATTAAAATAAATAAATGCTTTATAAAATCAAATATAAAGATGATATACAATTCTTTTCTGTTACTATTGAACATTAAAAATTATTTCTCCTACTTTTTCCTTGGAGTTAGTTATATAAAACTTGCCACAGATAGAGCTTTAAACAGCAGAGCGAGGTCATCCTCTACAGCCTTGGCTGTACACCTGCTGCTCCCTCTTGCTTTTTACCTTGGAAGTAGCCAGCGACTTACTCTTAAGATAGAGATATTGCATAGTATACCCACACCTGTAGCTCTTCTCCATGGAAATAATCTTATGTGGGGTTGCTCCGCTTGCAATTGTTTAACCTTTTCCAGCACTAAAAACACATAATCAGGAATTTTTCTTTTTTTTTTTTTTAAGCACATTAAGTATGACTCCAAGAAAGAAAGGAGAGCAAAGGGAAATATGGAAAAGAAGTAAATATGCATTACTAAAAAGTAATAATGTACTGCAGTGGATTACACAGAGATAAAAAACCTTATTAAAACTATTTTACTTACAGACTAGTATCCAATATGTTGACAGAAGACAAACAGAGCAATTTCACATTACAAAGGAATATGATGATCATAGTATTTCACAAGGAAAAACAGTGAACAAGAAAATAGGAAAGAAACATACTGACAAGTTCAGACATATTTTTAAATATGCTGCATTTAATGCAATCCAAAGACCAGCAACAGTTTAGATGCTGTGACAACATGCCTCTGCCATCTGTGCAAACAGTGGAAGCATTTGGCACTGATTAGTCAGTGACTGGAAGCAGACAGACAAATAATGCAACAAATGCCTAATGTATTCATAATAACATAGGACAGAATCATCTTCCAACCACAAATTCTTACCAAATATTGAAAGAATTATGGCCCATGGTATGGAAGGACACAAAGTGCTTACAGTATTAAATATTAGAATATTTACTTTGGCACAAAATTTGTGTTTCAATCAAATGAAGATTTTCCTAAAATATACATCCTTAACCAGGTAAAGCAGAACATTTCAACATCAATGTATCTACACAAATATGAAAACTGTTGCAGTTTTTTTTTCCTTTCGAAACAAGCACAAAGACAGAACAACAATAATCATTTCCAAATTTAGGACACTCCAGGCAAAGTGCAAAGAGAAACTTGCATTAATCAAATTTTCTAAACAACTTTCAGAAAATTCATTTCTAACGACAAAAAGCTGTCGTCTGCATCCCTCTAACTTAGGAGGAGTCTTGCTTATGTCTGCAACTGCTGCTTCCTTGTGGGCAGACAGGCTTGATTAACCTGCATCCCGAGCTGGCCAGGAATCAGTGCAGGAAGGCCAGCTGGAGCGAACACAACGTGTACTAGCCTGTCAGCTTTAAGGAAACGTACCTATCCTGTCCAGAAAGACAGTGGGTAGGTCCTTCCCAAAGTCGATCTCACACCCTCCTTAACATCATTCTTTAAAAAGATGAATCAAGGTTTAAGCAAAATCACATGAAAATATAAGTGTGTGTATTTGTGAAAATGGAAAGAAAGCAGAGAGGGAAATGCAGTTCCACAGAACAGGCATTTGGCTGCTGTACATGGGTGAATTTCAAATAACGTCTTCCTTGTTTGTTTTCTGACGCAGGATCTCATATAGCCTAAACTGACCTCAAACTTACTATGTTGCGAGGCTGGCCTTGAACTCCTGATTTTCCTGCTCTACCTCCCAAGTGCTAAGACTGTGGTTGTGTATTACCATGCCTATCTGTATATAAGTTTTTCTTTGGTGTTTTGAGCTAGGATTCATTATGTATCCCAGCCTAGCATTGAATTCATTGCAATACTCCTGCCTCAGCCTTCCAGTTTCTGGGATGACTCTCCCAGGAGCGTGTATGTCCAGCACTAGTGCTGTCCTGGTTTGCCCTCTGGAAGGCATTACATACAACACTCTCTGTGACAGTTAAACAACACACCAGGATTCTGCTACAAAAATCTCTCATATCAGTCAATTGTTAGAGAAAAATTAAAACTAACTCTTCTGTATGTTTGAAAACAAACACTTGATAAATTCTCTCAATATGGACCATGACGCACACCGAGAAATGACCAGGCTGGAGTGTTCCAAGTGTCAACTGACAGACAATATGGTTTCTGCTTCTCTTTATTTCTAAGTTGCATGAATGTCTGATTTGCCTCTGGCTTTAAGTCCACCCATGACTGGACTCAGAACGTCTTTTCGCTTTACCTCTTTCTGCACATCCTTTGCTTGGTTTTCAGCCTTACTGAGGAGAGATTTTAAGTTAGCTGCATCCCGAAGGTGTTGTTCTTTCAAGGATCCCACTTGGTTCTCCAGCTCTTTCCTCRTCATCTGAAGGATGCTGAGGTCACTTGTGAGCTCAGAACTCTGCTTCTGAGAACTGCAACACAAACAACGACAGTCGTCACAGCAGACACTGGGCACAGAGGACGCCTGGAGTCCTCAGCATTGCACCAGTGGAAAAAACGGCATAAAAAGTAAGATACTTTCAGTAAGGAAACAGCAATAAAATAATCCCTTTAAGTTCAAAGCTGTATCCTTTTAAATAGAAAAGTAGAAATGTTATAGATAATATAAATAGGAAATGACTAATTGTATATTGGGAGTTTTCTTTGCTTCTATTATCTTCCTGATTTGAGATAGGGTCACACTACGTAGCTTTGGCTGGCCCGGAACTCCCTTTGTAGACCACAGTCTACACTCTTGCACTCACAGATATCTGCCTGACTTTTCTTTCCAAATGCTGACATTAAAGATGTGCACCCCCATGCTGGGCCCTAACTGTACTTTAGTAAATCAAATAATCTTTCCTAATTGTATCATAAACACATAGAAGTATGTATTTCAACTATGTTATAAGATTAAGCACTTGAAAAGAGAATAGCGGTCAGAAACCTCAAGCACAGGAATCACTGCTAACTTCAGAGAAAGGTAACCCTGCTCAACAGAGAAGCACCATCACGTGGGGAAGAAAGCACAGACAAGGACTAGACTGGGAGGTGGACCATGGCCTTACTGCAAATGAATTGTGGGATAYGGAGCAAGTCACTTAATTGGTTCACCTTATTCTCTAAATAAACATTTCCTGTTTTTAGATGTGTACAGGCACCACACTACAAATAGCAAGGAGTTTCTCAGTGTCCTCTTTTATCAAACATTCACCTCTGTGCTGGCTAGTTTTATGTCAACTTGACATACTCTAGAATCATCTGGGAAGAGGGAAGCTCATTTGAGAAATGCCCCTTACTGACTGGCTTGTGGGCGAGCTTGCGGTTTTCTTGGTTGGTGAATGAGGTACAAGCCTCCATTCTACTGTGAGTGGTGTGACCCCTTCAGCAGGTGGTCCTGAGTTGTATAAGAAAGCAGGCTGAAGAAGCCATGAGAAGCAAGCCAATAAGTAGCCTCTTCTATGGCATCTGCTTCAGTTACTGCCTCCAGGTTCCTGCCCTGACTTCCTTCGATGATGGTCTGTGGCCTGTTAGTTGTTTGATATAATGAACTCTTTTCTCTCCAAGTTGCTTTGGTCATGGGGTTTTATTACAGCAATAGAAACCCTGATTAATATAGTATCTGAAGCTATTCCCCAGCTTTAATTACATTATTATTTTTATAATTTGCTATTAAAATTAATTTACACATTGGGTTGGAGAGATGGTTCAGCRGTCAAGAGCACTGACTGCTCTTCCAGAGATTCTGAGTTCAATTCCCAGCAACCACATGGTGGCTCACAACCATCTGTAATGGGATCTGATGCCCTTTTCTGGTGTGTCTGAAGAGAGCTTACAGTGTACTCATATAATAAATCTTTTAAAAAATTTACACATGAGGAAAATAACTTGTTATGAATGAACCTTTTTCAGAGATTGAGGATGTACTTCAGTGGTGGAGCATGTGGCTAACATGACCAAGAAACTAGGTTCAATATTCAGTATAAAAAATAATAGTTCCTTGTTCAATTCTTTATAACAGTTTAAAAAAAAAAAAAAGACGTATTTGGCTTAGTGAAAAATGAGCTCCCACAAGCAGTTAAAAGACTGTAAGGGTTTTAGAGCTAGAGAGATGGCTCGGTAGTTGAGAGCAGTAGCTGCTCTTCCAGAGGATGTGTGTTTCATTCTCTATATCCACAACCATTTGTAACTCTTGTTCCACAGAATATGCTGTTGTCTTCGGCTTCTGCAGGCAATCCATGCACGTGGTGTATACGTGCACAGACAACAAAGCACCCACACATATAAAACATTTTTTTAATATAAGATTTTCAAAGTGACAGTGTTATRTCTTTAAGAATGGAACTTAATCATATTCAATACTATAAATAAAGAACTACAGAGCATATATCTCACTCTGATTATACAATAGGCAGACTCTTAGGGGTGAATCTGATAATATCAGATTAATATACATAGGCATTGAAGGGCTGATTTTTTAAAGATTTATTTATTATATGTAAGTACACTGTAGCTGTCTTCAGACACAACTGAAGAGGATATTAGATCCAACATCTTATAACTATCTGTAACTCTAGCTCCAGTGGTTCTGGAGTTCTACAGAATCCAATGCCCACTGCATATACAAGGGCTACATATGCATGGCACTCTTACTATATGCAAGCAAAACACACATATAAAATAAAAATACATAAAATCTTTTAAAAAGAGAGAGAAAATCAAAGTGCTTCGTGAGATTTCATGGTATTAATAATGAGGGGCTTTAGAGAATAAATCAGCAGATCTTAWTCTTCAGGCCTTTTCTAACTGAGTTTAGGAGTGGTGAGGGGTTGAGATAAGGCTACCTAGACTGTAGAGCTAAAAAGGACTTTAAACTCCTGGTTCTCCTCCCCCCCCTTTCCTCCTCCCCACCTCCTGAAGTGTAGGGTTAAAAGGGTGCACCACCCACCATATAGACTAGTTTGTGTGTGTGTGGCCTGTGTACCAACATATGTGTTGTATGTGTATTTGTACAWGTACAGGTGTGTGCATCTATTCCTGAATAAGGGAAAGCCAAACTGAATGTCAAATGTCTTCCTCGGAGACAAGGTCTTACTGAACCTGGAGCTTTCTGTTCTGGCTAGACAGGATGGAGCAAGCCATGGGTCTAAAATTTCAATCTTTCAAAATCTTTCAAAATCAGCTCTATCACCCCTTCTGTCCCACAAATGGAACCTGCAGCCTCAAGTCCTCCATAACTTCCTATATTCCTAGCRTCTTCCTGTGTGATTCAGAGGCTAAAGTTATGCCTCTTGTGGTAAACTCTTTGTTATAGTTTTAGATCAGCACTCTGACTAATGGATGGGGTGARAGAACAATTTTATATGTGCAGCGCACTGTTAACAAGGTCCTTTCAGTGTTGGGTCTCTGCTCTTTGTTTTCTGCAGTGGGGAGTGRCACAGCAGGGGCATCCAACTGGATCTGAGTTCTAGGGTACTGCAAAAGGAGCAGGCTTTCAGGATAGGGTGGTAAAAGGAACAAAATGATATAACATTTACTATGTTTATCTTGTCATATAACCAGTTTGGCTGAACTTATTGTTCCAAAATGATATTTAAGTATCAATTTTAATTTACATAAAATTAAAGATAAATATTTTGAAGTTAAAATGGAAATTCTCACGTACTTGTGCAATTCTTTCTCTTGCCGCTGCAGTTCTGATGACAACAACACGTTCTCCTTTTTTAGAGAATGACACTCAGTTTCCAGTACATTCCATTCCTTTTTTAACTTCTCCAGCTCACCTAAATTAGTTGCAAAACATGTTTGTTAACATAGAAACCAAAATCTACCTTTTTCAAAGGAGACAGAGTACCATTCCAGAGAACAGCCTCTGCCTCCTGAGTACTGGCATTAAGGGTGTGTCCCGCTATGACTGGCTGCTTTGCTGTTTTAAGAGAATGCTAAAGTTTGCTTGTTTTTGGCACAGGCTCTCAGGATATAATCCAGGCATGCCTTAAGCTCATAATCATCTGGTCTCTACTTCTTAGGTGCTGGGATTATGGGTATATATCATTGTTACGATGCATAGTCTTCAATAGCATTATACAGAATTAATAGTGCATGCCTGTAAAACTAACTTATTATAGGACCTGTAGACMTGCAGACTGTACCTATAGCCTAGTTTGCGTAGTTACTTCCTATCAAAGAGAAAAAGTACTGCTTCCATGAGTTACAAGCTAGCAGGCGTGGGCTGGGACAGTGCAGTGAGACTAAGGGCCGCCCCCTCCTACTCCCTGAAAAGCAAGAGGTAGTAGGAGCTTGAAGCTGAAGAACTTACTTACCTTGTAACCTYGTTGCCTCCTCTCTTTGTTGGTCTTCACACTGCTGACATCTAAGCTGGAAACTGCTCTGCAGACTTCTGATTTCATTCTCACATTCAGATGCTGCTTTCCTCCAGCCCTCAAGCTCCGCTCTCACCTTCTTAAGCTCTTCTTGCAAAGAAACAAAGTCAGTGTCCCGCTCAGACACAGCCTWTGCTGCTGCTTGATGAAGGAGCAAAATCTCATCTTGGGCACTAAGCAATTTATCTCTCGTGCTGGAGATTTCAGAGTCTTTTTCCTCCTGGAGATTCTCCATATCCATGTGCAACCTCTGCAGCTGGACTGTAAAAGTGTATTTATCTATCACTTTCTTAAGTCATAGGAATGAGGAATGAAATTTCAGCACACTACAGGCTACAGCTACCGTGCAGCCTCACTATCAGGGCTGTTTCTTTTGATTAAACTGCACGAGCAATCCATGTTTGATACAGAAAATACCAGAACACAGGTGTAAAAGGAAAAACCAAAAGGCTAAAGTAAAGTTTATTTTAATATTTTGGTATTTATTCTCCTTTTTAAAAATGCCTTCATATTTATAAAATAACATTGAGTAGAAAGGGATTTACATATGTATGTATATAATATGTATTTTTCTATCCTCTTGCTGATGAAAATATTTTGGGGGGAGGCAGTGAGACAGAGTTTTAGCTCAGGCAGGGATCAGATTATGTAGCTGAGGTGAGGCTTAAACTCATGACCTTCCTGCCTCTTATGTGCTGGGATTACAGGCATGCACCACCACAGTTAGCATCACCCCTGCCTTTTCAACTCCAGTGTCTTACAATAGGTTACTAGCACAATCCCTCCCTTTTGTCTGCTTTAAAGAAAAACTGTCCAAGGGCCTCGGATGACAGACAGCCTCTAGGAAAGAAGCAGAGCCACGACAACTGAGGACCCTCTGCAATCTTACTTTCCATTTCTCTGCAATCACTGAACTCAACAATAACCATAGTTATGTAAAACAGTCCTGGGTGCCCCATACCTTGAAGAACCTGTATTTGTTTAGCTGATTCCTCAACTTGATTTCGATAGGCTTTTCGTTCTTCTTCCAAAAGAGCTAAAAAGCAAAAATACAGTATATCTAATTTTGTGAGTTAACGAAAAAGATTCATAATTGTGCAGCTAGAAATTTCTAAAATTTGTCTTTTAAAGTTTATGGAAAGACACAAGGTTAGATGATAAGTATTATCAGTATTAGCCATTAAGATTTTAGAACACAAAACACTAGTAAGTAACAAATCTATAAAATCCAGTTCCAGAGTTTCTATAGACTGAATTACTAATAAGCCTTTCTTACACAAGAAATAGCCAAATCATTGTTAGTTATCATTTTGAGCAATGCGAGATAGCACACACTAACAATCCCAAATACTGGGAAGGCTAAGACAATAAAGTTTACAAGTTGAAGGCCAGCCTAGGCTAGGTTAGAAGGTTGGGATATACCTCCATGGTAGAGTGCTTACAGAAAGACCTAGGATAATACCTAATACCATTAAAAATTAGCATATTATGGATGGGACATCGTACTGCATACTTCATCTAACCCAAATATTGAGGTCACAGAGGCAGACAGATCTCTCTGAGTTCAAGCAAGTCCCTTGCTAGCAAAGGCTATGTAGYRAGACCCTATCTCAAAATAAATAAATGAATGAATAAACAAACAAAGCAACAAAATACCTATGCCCAATCACAAACAAAAACAAAAAACAAATCTTAAAAATCATATACAAACTAAAACAAAACAAAAACCCCCAAACACAAAATTCTCGTGTTTACTATCAAGCACATTGTAAATACAAACTAATGGCTGATTGCTAAATATCTTTTCATTGTAATTAAACATTAGCCTGTATCATATAACAGATTCAAGAGAAACAAAYGCCTATTTCTCAATTTCTGCAGTTCTGGGGCTGAAAGTCAGGTAGGCTGGCTTTCCACCGAGCTGTGGCAACGACCTTAAGATAAGCTCATCCACATAGTAATGTTTTTAAGAATCAGGAAACGAAGTAGTTAGGAATTCACAGCTTCAGCTCGGCATTTGAATTGTTCTGCTTAGAAAGGGCATCTTATAAAACCTAGGGATGCCATGAGACTCCCTGGGCTGGATTTTGGGTCTCCAGRTGTTACCTGCCTAAAGGCAGACACTGGAATGCTAAGGGCGCACAAGCATGGTCCCCACACGCAGATGATTATCAGACAAATGAGCCTCGAGGGAGAGAAGTGGTCAAGATAAAAAAGAGTGTTTTTCTTTTGAGGGCATCTAACTACCCAGGCTGGCCTCCAACTTACACTCTTCTTTCCTCCGCATATACCACTGCGCTCAGCTTGGGAGATTCCATATCCTCAGCCGTGCCTGCAACCTTCCTGTTAAATAACCACTCCTCAAAAGTGAGCACTCACTCTAGGAAGAACTCAATTTTCATGGTTCCCTCCCTCCACAAGGCTTGTGTTAACTCTGGTTGATGGAGCATCTAACATCCAAACACATTTGAAATATGGAATGCTATGAAATCAGAAACTTGTGACCCCAAGCATTTGAGATAAGGGACATTGGAACAGCCTCCTCTCAGCATCTGAAATGGGGGTCTGAAAACAAGCCTCGCCCAGCCCTGGCTCTGGTCCCTTCCAGGCCTCTGGGCTCTGAGTGCTGTGCTGTCACATCCCATTGCTGCCTCCACAGGACCCCAGGGAGCTGCAGAGATCTTCATCTCACCTTGAAGTTCAAAGCATTTTTGTTTACTTGTTCTAGCTAGCTCCTGGGCTTCCACCAATTCTTTGCGAAGATGCTGAATGTCTTGTTTGGCCTCAGTTTCTGACTGGGTACCCTGTAAGTCATCTGACAAAAACATGTTTATTTTAAAAGCAAGTGTTAGTACTGAACTATAATCTCCATAACTAAAGTCTGGCCCTCTTTTTCATGTTTAGACATACAWACATAGCCTGTAACATAGCACAATTGCATTAAGTAACACTTAGAAGCAAATGAAGGTGTGAGCACATTAGTTATTTTTACCTTGAACAAGAGTTAACACAGATACTAGCACTACTATAAAATACAGAAATGAACATATTATTAATATATAGCTTCTATAAACTTGAAATTCAGTGAGATAGGCACAACACTTTTTCCATTAACTTTCAAATGATATCCATTATTACTACGGTTATCGGTGTGTGGGTAACATGCATGCCACAGTACATATATGTAGAGATCAGAAGACAACATAAGGAAGTTGTCCATTTCTATCCACCATGGGGGTCCCAAGGATTGAACTCAACTCAGGTTTTACCAAGCTTGGCAGCAAATGCCTAATTTACAAGATTAACCCTTTCCAGATCCTTCTCCATTGATTCYGAAATTTAAGAATAAGTCAGGAAAACTTTACCTGGAACTTAAATAAAAATGGAAAACCAAAAGAAATTCATCTTTAAGAAAGAAAGTGAGGACTAGGAAGGCTCAGCAGGAGAGGCATTTCCAAGCCCATCCAAACAACCCTGTCCCACCCTAGAATCCCACAAGGTAGCAGGACAGAACTGATTCCTTAAGAGTTAATTTATGGCAGCTGGAGTGATGACTCAGTGGTTAAGAGCACTGACTGTTCTTCCAGAGGTCCTGATTTCAATTCCCAGCAACCACATGGTGGCTCACAACCATCTGGAGCCGCTGCCCTCTAGTGGTGTGTCTAAAGACAGCAACAGTGTACTCATAAATAAAATAACTAAACTTTAAAAAAAGAAAGGTTAATTTACATAAACCTGGTTTTTGTTAGGCTGATATGTGTCTGCTTCCTGAATGCTAAGATTAAAGGTGTGGACCAGGGGAGATAAAAAAGGAGTTTTAAGCCGGGCGGTGGTGG
>BDUI01002653.1:95616-106141 GCA_002335545.1 Apodemus speciosus | reverse complement strand
TTCACAGGGTACTTATTACTTACAAAAGTTATTAGGCAAGGAGAAACCTAGGAGGCACCTTAATTAGTCAAAGTTAATGTCACCACCAACAGAGCCATGCAGTGTAAGGCACCTTCTGACATGGTATCTCTGTAAAGTATACACAGCTGGAACCTAGTCATGAGGAGGCATTAGACACACCAAACTGAGAGACATTTTAATTGTTCCACGTTGTTCAAAACTGTTAATGACATGAGACTTAAGGAGACTAAAGAACCATGACAAAGGCCCAGGACTCTCTTGTCATAGCACATTACTGAGACAACTGGAAAATGAGAATAAAATTGGCAGACTCAAGCATAGTAACATATCAGGGTTAACTTCCTAAGTCTGAGAATGGCATAGGAGTCACGTAGGAGRAGCTGGACATGTGGGGCAAAGCATTTAGGAGTAAAGGTTATCATGTCTGCGGTTCTGAGGGAGCCACAGGTAAGAGGTGAGAGACAGGAGGAGGGAGAGGAAAAACAAGGATGAAAATTGTTAAAGGGAAGGAGGATCTGAATGGGAAGGAGGATCTGAATGAAGATACACATGTCTCTCAATCCTAATGCTGCAAATTTTCTATAGGTCAGGAATTATGTTGAGGTTAAAAAAAAATTAGAGGAAATAGTCTACATACATTTAAATACAGGAACTATGGTAGAACAATAACACTTACTGAATCTAGGAAGTGGGCATATATAGGTGTATCTGGTTTTCTACAACTTTTACCTTGTTTGTATTTTTAAATAATTAAAAAAAAAATCTCTTAAAGTAACCAATCCTAATGCCACTATCTYAGAATTTAGTCAGAAAGGACTGGACTTGTCCTATCAACTTATCTCCCCCTTCTTTGTTTATCCTTACAAGCACAGTAAGAGCTAGAGGAARGCTGTCTTGCTTTAGGTCCTCATAAATGAGKGCCCCACCTTGAAAGCCTCCACACAGGCAACTCCCACTCAGCATAACACTTCCCATGATAGGCCACGCCGTGAAACAAAACCAACACAGCACTCCACCTTCCAATGAAATAATAAGTTATTTCCAATGAAATAACATTATGCCAAGTAATCACATTTCAAAGGAGAAAATATAATCAATGCCATAATGAACAGTACTCATACAAAGGAGCACTATTTGTAAATTAGTTCTCTGAGCCATAAAAACGACCAACAAATCTAATTACAAAAAGAAAAAAGATGGCATGCATCAAATCATATAAGCATGAACTCTAGAATAGTACTGCTACTGACTAAAAATCCGGGCAAATTAAGTTTGGTGCAATAAACACAAATGACCAGATTCAAGCTAATCACACTGCTGATGTGCAGATCACTCTGCTCATCATAGATGAATGAGAAATCTTTTCATGCTGATGCTGATTAAGCATTGTTTTTCACAAGGTTTGGTGGGAAAGTACTTCATTAATTTATTGTGGCTTAAGTCTACTCTGATGGCGCCATAGTTTTTAATGGTGTTTTTAATCAATCTGCTTCACAATCTTGGAAGAGTCTGGTGCTGAGTATTAAGGGAAATGTTTAGACAAGGGTTAACACARGCCTTCCCAGCCTGACTCACTTTCCTTATCTTTTCTTTTGTGGCCAAGTCTTATCTAGCTTATGCTGGCCTCAAATGAACTTACAGTAATGTCTCAACCTTCCAAGTAGCTAGGATTAAAAGCATGTGCCATAACACCTAAGCCCATTTTATTTAGGTATAGAAGTCAAACAGAAATAAATATTTTTGCAGAATTATGCCTTTCTAGCCTTTGGAAGGCTGAGGCAGGAGGATCTTGGAGTCTGAGACCTTAAAAAATATGTTTTACTCTTAACACTACTTGTATATCTTTAGAGCTGCCTGTGACTGTGTTACTAAGTAAAATAAAATTATACACAGTATGGACCTCAGAAATACTGGCATCCTACATGTGCACAGAAGTTCAAACTATGAGACTGATGTCTGTGAAGTGGGCCAGAGCCTAGCTTCTCAGCCCAAGGCTAAATTCTACAGATTCGAATTATGCATGAACCAACTAAATTCACAAGCAKTAGCCTATAGAAAAACTACACATATTCTGAATTAAATTTGGTTTTGCCAAAGTATGTTCCAAACAGAGACTCAGACCCTTTTAGTATATACCTGGTTGAAAATTCCAAACCACTTAGGAAAGGGCCAATCAGAACATTTTCTGTGCTACATTTCCCTACAACAGACAGTATCACATCAGCTGAGGGGTGCATCCTCTTTCCAACACTATCAGTTTCCCCTTTTTCAGAAACTTTGAAGGTCAGTGGTAGGCTTAGTCTGTAAACCAAATTTTCTCTCATACCTATGTTCGCATGTGGGACAGCCTCAGGTGGCTGCCTAACTGTAAATTTAGCTTTGGCAATGACTCCTTAGAGCTGAATTCACCCCCTTGCCTCTCCTGATCAGCCAGATTCCCTGTGGACAGTTGGTTATTTTGCCAGCTCTTTGGTCATTCCCATGTATTTGCTTGTCTTGTTTTTGTCTAGTAATGTCTTCTCTCACCAGCATTCACACTCGTGTAGAGAAGTCCTAAACTGAGCTCCTCCTGCCTCCTGCCTGACCACATCTGCCCTCCAGAGCCTGTGCTCTGGCATGGATGATGACAGATGTTACCGCCCTTTCTCTTCTTGGCATGCCCACATGGACTTTTAACCGTCTTCTTTGGGAATCCCATCCAGACTATACTGCCCCACCCCTGTTCCTGACCAAAGATCCTATCACACTCATCAGCATGACATAGACTGCAGCCACTAGCAAGCCGGGCAAACCTGAAACCCCAGCAGTTAGGAAGTAGAAGCAGCAAGGAGTTCAAGAGACTTAGTGAGTCCAAAGCGAGCCTGAGCTCCATAAACTGCTTCAAAATTCAGAACAAAACAAAGGAAGGATGAAGAGAAAAGAAAGATGGAGTTGTAGTTTTTGACTGTATGTACCAAAAGTCTCTATTTCTGTTCTGAACTCTCAGCCTCCTCTGCAGTTCCCAGCTAAGGATGTAAAAAAACCARGACATTTTCTCTCATTATACCATCTTTTCAACCATCCAAAGTCAAGATCAAGTTCACAACTCTCTTTCTCTCCTTTAATATGGCATGCATCATATGATATACTTAGAGTCATCACAAATGATCTTCCTTTCAAGATGCTCCAACTGACTTTCCATCATTACAATCAAACCAACCAAATAAACACAAAAACCAATTGGCTTATTACCTACCCTTCTCTGTCTTCAAAATGACAAAAGAAAGCAAACACTTTTGTGGGGTCTTTAAGAACCACTGTAAAATACTTAAGAGAAGTAACAGTAGTGTCCTGAATTTAAGGCTTATCAGACCTCCTGCTCCCACAGCAGCCTGACAACTGTGTAGAGGCTATATGGAAGGAGCGCCTAGGGATGGGCGCCCGCAGGTCGGGGCTAGAAGTGAGGAGCTATGGCAAGTACCTTCACTAGCAGTCAGCAGGGAGTCTATGAGTAAAGGTATGAATGGACTGCTCTGAGCATCACTCGGCCGCATCAGAAGAGGGCGCGAAGGGAGACCTGTGGCAAGGACTAGCCCTTCCACTCTGGTACAGCCTGGGCAGAGGGTCTACTGCCTGAATGGGGAAAATGTTAGGAACTAGGAAAATATGAACTCCCGAATTTCACAATATCCTTTTTTATTGCCAATTCGACTAGAAACTCTATATCCTAATTACTAAGCTTCAAGAATTATCTATGAGCCGGGCGGTGGTGGCACATGTCTGTAATACCAGCACTCTGGGAGGCAGAGGCAGGTGGATTTCTGAGTTCGAGGCCAGCCTGGTCTACAGAGTGAGTTTAAGGACAGCCAGGGCTACACAGAGAAACCCTGTCTCAAAAAAAGRAAAAGAAAAAAAGTCACTTAAGAGCTGTACAGATCAGTAAATCAGACTGAAGGGCACATTGGCTGCTTAGGTCAGCAACCTTCAGGAACTTCCCTGGGTTGTGGAATTCAGTCAAAACTGCTTCCAGGAGCCATGTGATTTTCCGTGTCCATGGAGATAGCCAAGGAGAATAAGGATGTCTGGGAAAACACTGGGAGAATCTGAGAGAACTCACTCCTGCAGGTCAGGCAGGGTGAATCAAGCCCACTTCCTTACATCTCAGCGTTCAGAATCGTCTGCCGGTCCTCACTGCTCCCGTGGGACAAAGAAACTTCCACAGGCTGCCACTGTTATGTCGCCAAGAGAGCTTCCTGTCCTGTTAGCTCACTGCTCCCCCCATATTCAACTGGGAACTGACACTTCCTTATATAAAGTGAGGCAGTGAAAAGACTTATTCATCAATAAGTCTTCCCCAAGACACTTCATTGTGAAATACTTGTGTAAATAATTGTTACTTCCTATCCACTGTATTCTAAAAGATTAACTACCAAGAAATAAATGTACTTCCTTTTTAGTGGTGAGACAAGAAAAAAAGAGGCTAATCCCAAACTTTCTCAGCTCAATGAGAGGGGCAGACTTAGTCTTCCCTGTGGATAAGGCCCTATTTGGTTATCCAGTTATTAAGTCCTAAGTCCTGAAGCCACACACATACRGGCTACACTCAACAGACTGTGCAGCTTGTATTCCTGTATTTATGCATATGCACATAAGAATAACATGGCAAGAAAAAAGCAGCCATGAATTTGAGAAAGAATGGATGGAGCATGGAAAGAGATGGAGGGAGAAAAGATGTAACTGGAAAAAAAAAATCTTGGCCCCAAACTTCTCAAAGAGCCTTAAGAACAAGATCATTATTGGGAAACAAAAAGTTTAAATCTCAGGACTCTAGCGCASGACAGCAGAAACGATATGGCTTTTTCTAGAAAGCTGAGCGTTTTCACCTTACCCTAATTATATTAACAGTACATATGAACAMGTTTCTATTACAAGTGAGGAAAACACAGACACAAATGCATTTCAGGTCTGACTGCCTGCTGCTTTGCCTTCACTGAGTCAGGTCTCTGTAATCTGATTCTCTGAGCAAGCATTGGGTTCCTCCTACCTTTTAAATCAGTGAACTAAACAGAAAGCTTCACATATGCACGAAATCGGTTTTGTGGCAAAAGGAGAGTCTAATACYTTGGTTGAAACTGTTACGGAAACATGTTAAATACCTTTTAGTAGAGACACCTTAGCAAGGGGTTCATTTAGGTCTTGCTCATCCATCTGGGCGTCTATAAGGGGGGAAAAAATAATTACAAAGTTTTAAATCCATCAGCAAATTATTATCACAATAAATAAAATATCTCCTATATTTGGAGAGCTGAAAACAGTTTTAACAAAATATCCAAGATTTTACATAGGGGTCTGAAAAGCTAGAACCCTGATTTTCATTAAACACAAACTCTGAGGTTTCCATCCACACTAACCGACAAACCTAAATTACCTGAGACGCTCAGATTTGCAAACACTAGGTCAGCACTCACCTGTAGTGTCGTCGCTGCTTTTTTCCTTGCTTGGACTCAGAGTATCTGATAAGTCAGATTCCTTTGCTTTTGCCTGGTTTTCTTTTAGGAAAAACASAAAAGTCGAAATGTTATTATAAGTCAACACCTTCTACCAAGAAAAACGCTTTAAATACTCAAATCTATGTCTATGCAAAATAGTGTTAAAAATCAACTGAGATCACTGAACCTCTTTGTTCTTCACCACCCGACTGAACGCTGGTTACTTCTGAGAGCTCACAGAGAGTCACAATGTGGCTCCTGCCTGCTATGCAGAGGATTGGGGCTCTTACTCAAGTCTGTCCCCTTATCAACTGGGAACAAAAATACAGCGAGCTTTGTTACAGTAATGGGGAGGCATAACAAATGCAACAGAGCTCCAGGGCAGTGCTGAAGATAACCAAAGGAGAAGGCCCGTCTCACATCACAGCCTGAAGCTTGCCTTTGTGCAGTCAGAAAATCATGTGAGAGCTTATAAAAGTATCAGTTAGGATGAACAGCCCCTTCTAAAGAAAACTCAACAAACCCAAATTACAACAAGAAGGGGACAAGTTTTAAAGGTGTTTTTGAGAGCTACTGTGCCATTCTAGGTTATTGCTCTCAAAGACCCAATAGCAGAGCAACAGTTTCCTCAAGATGCTGAGTGACTAAATACCAGTCAGTACCTGTAACAGCACACCTATGTATTCTGTGGCATTCTTTGGGACAGGAAAGTTTACAGAGAAAGTCATTCCCCAACCAAAACTCTCTATAAGCTTCAGAAAGAAGAATTTAGCCACAATCTTGCCCCTGTATTGATTGATTCCCATGAGAGTTCAGTTATACATAAGAGCTCATTGAAAACTGCAATTCTTTGCTAGAGTCTACGTACAACAACCATTTCTCTATCTGGCCTGTTTATGTTGCAAAGTATCCCTTTTACCACACTGCTGCTAAGGAAACAATTATTTCCCTAGTATATTACTCTTTTTTATTATATCATTCTGTTACTGTTTTTCTTTCCCCTGTTGATCATACTCTGCTTTCTGAGGGTATACAGATGCTATTYCTCGAATGAGAAAAATCATACTCATTAAGGAGATTACTATCTTCATGATCATAAACAATCATGACATTTATCTGACTGTAACATTTTCGACACTATATTATCAAAACTCAAAATATGCAAAACCATGGCCTGGAGTGATGACTCAGCAGGTAAGAACAATTCCTATTCTTGCAGGTAACTCTAATACAGTTCCAGAACCCAGAGTGGCTCACCATTCACTGTAACTCCAGGCCCTGGGAATCCAACACTACTTCTGGCCTCTGTGACACCAACACATATACAGTGCACATACATTCATGCAGAGTAATACTCATACATATAAAATTAATAAATTTAATAAATAAATAAAGTTTATACCCACTTGAACTTTTCCCTAAGGAAGTAGTTGAATATGTAAAATATTACATAAGGATGCTCACTGCAGCACCATCATTATGGGAAAATGAAATGTGTATTGAATATATTCAAGATACATGTAATATTACTGCCTGAAACTTAAAGTCACTAAGTATAATACATATAGATTACACTATTTGTATATTTAGTATATTCCTCCCCTTTTTTTCTTTCCTGAGAACCCATCTCCAAGCCAAAGCAGCCAGCCTAACACACAGCAGTCAGAGTGAAGAAACTGAGGCTGGAGGTTTCAGTCCTGCCTGAGGACATGTAGTGAACAGAATGGTCGTGATGCATTCCTCTCTACTTCTGAGCTACTACAGATATGTCCTGAGTTAGTCCTACGTCAGAAAGCACACGCAAGGCATGACTATATGCCTGGTAAGTGAAGCCTTCAGAGGAGCTGATGGTTCCTAGCAACTGTCATTTTCAACGGAAAAAAGGAAAAGTTCACCATAAAGTCACTAATGCATTCTTTAAAGACAACTGAGTCAAATTCCAAAGAAATATTTTATAGCCAGACTGAAAACATTTAAAATGTAATTTTATGGCCACCTGGTTTAGCAGTGTGAAAAGTACTAACAAGTGTTGATTAATGAAATATAAAACATATATAATCACTCTTGGAAAATGAATTAAACTCATTTGCATGAAACTATTTGCCATAATAGGTTTAATAAATGTCTGACTGAAACAAAGAACCTTGAACATTTGTTCAGCTTGTTCTTAAGATAAAAACACGTCAAGTGTGCTCCCTCCCTTTTGTAATCTCTGCATTCCCGAAGCTAAGACAGGAGCTCAAGGCTAAACAAGGCAACACARTAAGAGCCTGTCTCAAAACAAAAGACAGACCAAGAGACCCAGAAGAGGAACGGCTGAATCAAAACAGGCTCTTCAAAACTTTTTATTTGTATTTTTTTTAATCCATAGTTGCTCACATCTTTTTCAAAAACTTCACTGATTTCAAGTAAATCTATTCCAGAGTGACATTACCTAGGCAGCAAGGTGCTTTGAAAAGAAACACCAATCACCCTCAGCCTCTGCTTCCTTCCAGTCCAAAGTGCTGCTTACTCAATCAACAGGTTAGAATAGGAGCTTGGGTGGTGAAGTAAAGGCTATTTTAAAGTCTGTTCTCCTCTGTTTAATAAGACGAAATAAATTGCATATGTACTAAAAATAGTTCAGTCTTCTGAAACCTAATGCCCATCTGCCAGAACAATCTTAGCATTGCATGTCTATGCATTCTTTCTCCTAATATGGCATCTACTGTGCACAAGACTCAGAATGAAAGCTGCCAGACATCTGAAATAACACAATTTGTTTAAAAACATTTTGAAAAGCAAGTGAGCCCAATTATTCCAATAATACAGAATATACTAAACTAAACTGTTACAAACTCTTAGCATTTGTTGTTTTAACTGACCATGATTGTGAAGCTAGTTTTAAATTTTATTCTGGCAAAGTCTGATGAAAGTTTCACTCTAACAATAAACACATTCTGCCAAATTTATTTACCTAGTTTTCCTATGCTAAAAGCAGCAGTATGATGCTTTAAACTTTAATTTTCTTCCCTGAGTTTAATCACTATAACAACAACAACAATAATAATTAAAACCTATTTTAATGAAATTACTAGACTTAATTATAAAATATAACATGATTTTACATTGCTAAAAGTCATCACTTTTGTTTTAATCAAACTGAAATAACAAAATAGAGAAATACTGAATATCATAAGGAATGTTAAATATATAATAATCTTCAAAAGATTTTCACTCCTAAAAATTTTTTTCACTCCTAAAAGGCTTGCCCTGTGTTGACTAAAACCGAGATGAAAACCGAAAACAAGGTAGTACCGAGACTAAAGAACCAGTGCCAACCTACCACAGCATTAGCCTTAAAACCATGCACAAAGCCTACATTAAAAGAAACTTTCCTATTTTTTCTTAAAATAAACATCCAAATATTTTATGTGATATCTGATACTGTTACTAGATTGACATTTTGTAAGCTATAAGAAATAAGCTCATGGTTAAAATACAACAACCTTGAAATTCTAAACTAACTTTCATTATCCAAAATTTCTGTGACACCATGGGGGAGAGAAGACAGAAAACTCACCTTTTGAAAGCTTTGACTCTTCTACCACTTTGGTTAGATGCCCCTGCACCATCAGCTTTTCTGCCAAAGAAAATAAGCGTTACTACGGAAGCTCTAGCAGAGGCGCACTCCCTGAGAGGAGCAGTGTAACACATTCCATGACCAAATTTAAAGATGATAGCATCACTCCGTGACCAAGCCTCGACAAAAAGCTTGAACCTTGAAGAGGAACTAGAGAACTAAACTTACTAGAACAATCAAACTACTGCAGAAAATGGGGGTAAGGGGAGAATATGCCTTCTGTGTTCATGAAACACCATCCTATTGTAAAGTCTAGACTCTTGTATGAGGAAGCAAAAGAAACAATCAACAGGAAATTGTTCAGTCCTGGGTATGAAGTTGAAATAAAGGAATTTGGGGAAGGCAGAGGATTGCCTTGTCAGGCAACAAGGGGAGGAGAGGTCCTTGGCCCCATGAAGGCACGATAGTTGCCCCATTGTAGGGGATTAGAGGGCGGGGAGGTGGGAGTGGGGTGGGTGGAGGAACACCCACATAGAAGTAGGGGTAGGGAGTATGGGATAGGGGCTACTTGGGAGGGGGGAACTGGGATGGGGGATAAGAGTTGAAATGTAAATAAAGAATATATGCAATAAAAAAATACAAATCAGAAGAACATCTATATAATATACCAAGAAAATGGATGATGTTAGAAGAGCTAGCTATTTATTTAAAAGAAATAATAGCATGTGCTTTTAGCATTTACTATATCTTTACAGTTTAAGTCATTCAGTATTTTGGGACTTTATAAAAAATTTATTTATTAATATGTTTTTTTCCATCTAAGTTCTTAGAGAAATGTAATTCCTGATATTGTCACACATCTCCATCTCTCCCTTTCCTCATTTGTTGTCTATTTGTTTAAAGACAGGGTCTCATATGTAGCCCAGGCTGGCCTTCAATTTCAGATCCTCCTGCTTCGACTTCCCAAGTGCCCGTACTTACTGTGCTTTACCACGCACACCTGGCTTTTCTCAGCTTTTCTCAGCTTTTTACTTTTACTACTTTAGTCTCAACTGTATTCTGCACTGTGCCCAACTGTGGACTCTAAAATCTTTCTCTTGTTTTATTCTCTCTTTTTATTATTGTAACTTAACTTCTGATAATCTCATGAACAGAATGGACAGAGGGTAAATGACTTGACACTCTTTCCTCTGACTATGCTAGTATTCTACTAACACTTTTTATCTGACAGTTTAACTAGGCCCACAATTCTACAGGAAATAATTTTCTTTCAAAGTTTTAGAAGCACAGTGTTTCTGTTGGTTTCTAGCTTTGGACCTGGGTAAGTCCCATGAGGATTCCTCATAGGTGGTAAGAATTTCTAGAGCTTACAATAACTAATCTGCCTTTCCTTTCTGAGTACCTGGGGTGACACCCAATTCCATGACACCAAGCCAGGGCCAAAGCTCAGAAGATGGAGGTTCACACCCCCACA
>BDUI01002652.1:38291-70279 GCA_002335545.1 Apodemus speciosus | reverse complement strand
CGAGTCTTCTAGCTTGTCTGAGTGCAATTTTACCTGCTGAGTGGAACGTCTAACATTCCTATTTACCTTCTCGCTATCTTTAAATTCTGAAATAAATAACTTAGCTCACAATCTTTCTWGATTCGTATCTTATATATTTACTTGGACTTTTAGCTCTTAATTCTTCTTTCGAACAATTAATTGGACTAGTACTTTGTCTTTTGTTTGTTTCTTTTTTGTTTTAAACTTAGTCGTATTGTCTCTTCTTCTAACTTCATGTTTTTTATTTTTTGCTTTCGTTTTCTTGCTTCAAACTCTTTTACTTAAAATGGGATTTTTTTTTCTGTTTGTCTGTCCAGATTACTTTTCTACCCTTTTCTGCTCTGTTTTGCAATCTCAGTGTTCAATTCCCAGCAACCACATAGTGGCTCATAACCTTCTGTAATGGGATCTGATGCCCTCTTCTGGTGTGTCTGAAGATAGCAATGATGTACTCACATAAAATTTAAAAAAAATTAAAAACAAGAGATCATTTGAGAATTCTGTTAATTTTTTTGGCTCAAGTTTTTAATTATTATTTTATATTTAACATTTACTGCTTTGAACAATGTCAAATCTTAAAATGTACTTTAATTTATTGTGTTCAAGTTAACTCTTTGTTAGAAGCTTTTTTTAACTTCTTTAATGTAGTGATTTATTTTAGATTTTTTTGAATTGGTAAAAGGCAGGATCAGAGAGAATGAGATTTATATAGTTTACTCCCCAAACAGGATCACTGAAAGGAGTATTTCTGTAGGGCTCACCATAAATTTCCACCCCGGTTCTTCAGTCAAACTCATTTTTAAGAAAGAAAATCACCTTTCTAAGGACTAGGGAAATAGGTTTGACCTGAGTTTGGCTCTCCAGCACCTACATAAAATCCAGCTGTGGTGGAGAGCCTCTATTTCAAAGGCTGGAAAAGCAGAGACAGGAGGATTCCCGGACCCTTCTGGAAAACAAGTCCAGCTGAATCAGCRTGTTCCAGATTTAGTCCCATGTATGCATCGATGCACACACAATCGCTTTCTTTAAAACATAGTAAGCTGGGAGATCTTTCCATCTTCTGAGATCTTCTTTGATTTTTTTCTTTAGAGACTTGAAGTTCTTGTCATACAGATCTTTCTTATTACAGATCTTACTTATTTAGTTAGAGTCACACCAAGATATTTTATATTATTTGTGACTACTGTGAAGGGAGTTGTTTCTCTAATTTCTTTCTCAGTCTGTTTRTCCTTTGAGTAGAGGAAGGCCACTGATTTGTTTGAGTTAATTTTATATCCAGCCACTTTGCTGAAGTTGTTTATCAGGTTTAGTAGTTCTCTGGTGGAACTTTTGGGGGTCATTTAAGTATACTATCATATCATCTGAAAGTAATGATATTTTGACTTCTTCCTTTCCAATTTGTATCCCTTTGACCTCTTTTTGTTGTCTAATTGCTAAGACTAGGACTTCAAGTACTATATTGAATAGACATGGAGAGAGTGTTAAGCACAGCGTCCCCAATGGAGGAGCTAGAGAAAGGACCCAAGGGGCTGAAGGGGTTTACAACCCCATAGGAGGAACAACAATATGAACCAACCAGTACCCCCAGAGCTCCCAGGGACTTAACCACCAGCCAAAGAGTACACATGGAGGGACACATGGCTCCAGCCACATATGTAGCAGAGGACATCAATGAGAGGCGAGGCCTTGGGACCAGTGAAGGCTCATTGCCCCAGGGTGGGGAAATGCCTGGTTAGGGAAGCAAGCAGGAGTGAGTGAGTTAGTGAGCAGGGGGAGGGAGTATGGGATAGGAGGTTTTCAGAGGGGAAGCAAGGAAAGGGGGTAACATTTGAAATGTAAATAAAGAAAATAGCTAATGAAAATATATAGATAAAAAAACCTATGGTAAGGATAGTATGATCCTATACTGTGGATACTATAGTAATCAAACCATAGAGACCCACAGGTTCATACATCACAGAGTAGTTTATTTTCTTTATGCATGCTTTCTTTTTCTCACAATCTATTTTCCAATACCAACAAATGTTTGAAACTGCTCATCTCAGTATCTGTTGCCTCTGGCTCAAGAAACCGGTAGTATCTGCAAACCCTATCAGTATGTTGTAAACAAGCCCATCTTGACACGAGTCTTTATCCTCCAGAGCTCCAGTCTCTGCTAATACATCCCAGCAGGAGACAGGCTGGTCAGGGAGCAGCACTTGACATTCCAAGATAGGAAATCAGTTGCAGAAACAGCTGCGCCTGGGAGAGCTAAGGGTGGCTCCTGTAGGGATTATGGTCTTTCTGGGTTGTCTGTTTGGCAAGAGAAGACGTAGGACTGCTTTAGGATACCGGGAAATGCGCTCTACCCTTTATAGTGAGATGGCCAGGAAAGACATGCTGAGGAGGAGTATAAACCTTCAGACAGGCGACTAGGAGATGTGGATATCAAACACCACTGACGGTAAAAAGGACCAAAGAGAGTCCACCAAAAACAGGATGAACTTGTCCTTTTTCAAAAATAGATCCCATTTAGAAAATTATCCAGGAAGAGATTATTAATATTTATTTCATTGGTTGGTGTTAATTCGAGAACCTTGTACATGATAGGTAAGCATTCTACCAGGGAACTAGACCTCTGGACCCCTATGAGATTACTAAGGAATTATATGACTAGAAGAACACATGCTAATAAAGCCACGGAGCGATCAGACTTGCAGGGAAAAAGTAAAAGGATAAAGGAACCAGAACTGAAAACTTTTAGATTCCACTTCGTGTTTTCCATAGTCAATAAAAAGAATTAGTAGAAATAGAAAATTAAAAATTAGAGAAGACAGTAGTTCCGAGTGATCAAGAATGAAGTCTATAGGGATGCTACTGAGGCAAGTCAGTGGCAGATTCTAGGATGGAACTGAGCTGCCTGTGGTCTGACGTGGCCCAGAGGAAGCTGGCTCTGCCCCTCYGTCTGCCACTCTCTGTGTCTCCACTCTGTTGGTTTTTCCATGTGAAAGAAAATTCTACCAGGAACAGGTACTATGGGTCTACACACAAACAGAAGGTTTATTTTATTTTTCCCACCTCAGATTTGATACATCCAAACCATCCCTATGAAATGTCTTTAAAGATGTGGTCAGTGGGTAAAAGTCACAAGTTTACAACAAAGGATCCACAGAAGGGACCCAAAATAGGAGTCACACGCATTTGGAAAATAGCTGAGTAGATTCAGGAAAAGAGTTCAAGAGAAGTCTTGTCATCACACTTGCTATTAGGAGAGTTCAAAGCAGATCAATAATGAGAAAAAAATTATAATACATGCTTGGCATGTGTGTGTGTGTGTGTGTGTGTGTGTGTGTGTGTGTGTGTGAATAATAGAAAGGGACAAATGGTCAGTCTCTTAAAATTCTCTTTAAATTTTTTTTCTTTTATTGGATATTTTCAAATGTAACCCCTTTTCCGGTTGCCCCTCCAGAAATCCCCTATCCCATCCCCCTCCCCTCCTTCTATGAGGGTGTGCCCCCACCCATTCCTGCCTCCCCATCCTAGCATCCCTACACTGGGGCATCATCGAGCCCTCACAGAACCATGGGGCCTCTCCTCCCATTGATGTCCAACAAGGCCATCCTCTGCTACCCATGTGGCTGGAGCGATGGGTCTCTCTATGTGTACTCTTTGGTTGGTGGTTTAGTCCCTGGGAGCTCTGTGGGGTCTGGTTGGTTTTATTATTTACTTATGTAAAATTATGTAGATGTGTATGTGTGTTGGGATGTGTGTGCGTGGGTCTGTATATCTGTCTGTGAGTGAGTTTCCCCTCATTACGTGTAGTTAGCTACTGTCGCCAGAAGAGGGAACCAGACTGTTTGGAGCAGGAGTTACTGACCATTGCAGAGAATCTTGAGTTGACCAACTGGATCATTTATTTCCAGTCCTTCCAGTCACATCACAGTATCTCAGACTCTTAACTGTTTATGGTTATGCATTTGCCTCTTCCCATATATTTTAGTAAGCAATTTCCTGGTTTGATGTTTTTCTTATGGCATGTTGTTTGCATGTAAGAGTATTTTAATTTCCAAGATTTTCCTCTCTTTGAAAATAGTTCTTAATTCCTCAAAAAATTAATTACATTTTAGACAAAGACAGAGATCTGTATAAATTTTTGCTTCTTTGATTTAGTTTTCACTGAAGTTAATTATCCCCAGTTAAATACATTTTTACTTATGTGCTATATTTATTAGTTTTAAACATATGGCAGTTGGATATGAAAAGCACTATGTACATATTTTATAGTTTTCTTATTCAAATTCTCTGAACATTGTTTTACTCTTATTTTTATAGGGAGTGTACATTTATTTTATGAGTGCACCAATGGTGAACTGGTACTCTGAGAATCATGTGTTGTAATTATCTTTTTCTTTATGGAATCTGAGGAAGTTACTTTGTTCTTACAGACCCTTGACTGGTATTTTTCATAGCGAATGTCATCTTGGGGACTGATTACAATGATTAAATGAGGCAATGCTTGGAAGGCATTGACTCTGGACAAGGCAAATGAGAAATGCATTAGTAGATGTTCACTCCTCCTATTTCTACCAGCATCTTTATTTATCAGGGTCTAAATAATCTTGAAAGTTTAATTTTAGGGAGTTTTATAGTGTAAAAAGACAGGAATAAATAAATACATGTTGTAAGATAACTATGATGTGTATACATTAATTAAAAAAATTCCATGAATATAAGTAAAAGTGACTCTCCTCAGCTTTTATGCTGTCTGGAATTAGTATGTCTGTGCCTATTTGCATTCTTTACATTCTGTATATATTTCAGAAATTTTGTACATAATTGCTCAGTTTCTGTGCTACAAACTTAAATCCTCTCCTACACTCTCGATTTGTATTTTGGAAATCTTTGGGATTCATGAGCTACAATCTTTTTCTTTTTTTAAAGCTATAAATTTTGTCTTTCTCTGGTCCAATTTTCCAAGTTGTTGAGGGAAACATGTCTATTCTGACCAGTGACTGGTTAATTCCACCCCCCTGGTTAGAAGTTGTAGGATTTGCTTTTGTTCCTTGGAGTTCAGGAGTTTTTCCAGGTAATATAGTGTGACATGTGTTGTTGTTAATCTAACTTGTCAATCAAAAGCCTTTGATCTGAAAACTCAAGTAAGTGAAATACTGTTCCTTCGATTTCTCCTTCTCCATCTGTTTCTTTGTTCTGAAATGTATATTTGATCTTCTAAATTTTTCTTCTATTACACTTACTTTTTCTTAATTGATACTCTGTTAACTATCGATTATAAGATTGTTTCCATGTTATTATGGAAATTTTCACCAGTGTTCACTCTCCTTTTCTCAACCTTGATTCAATTTTTAAACTAAACACACCTTGATTTTGAAAAAAAACTTTTTTCGTGTGTGTGTGTGTGTTTGTGTGCATGTGTGTGTGTCCATGATATGTATGTGAGTGCACATGCATTTGTGTTTGCATGATATGAGTGTGTGTGTATGAGTGTGCATGCATGACCTGAGTGTGTGTGACTGTGCATGCGAGCGTGTTTATGAATATATTTAAACTTTCCCTTCAGAGCTCACTTCTTAATTCTTCTTTTCTTCATTACCTTGGTTCCTTAAAATATTCTGTATGATAAAGATGATCTTCAAATTTTCTCAGCTTCACCTATATACTAAATTAAGAGTCAATCTTGAATATATGGTAATTTCCCCTTAATGTTTGTCATTAGCACACTGGGTCCACAAAGCACCTTACTTATTTTCTCTGAACCTTTTACCTTTGCAGGGATATATAGTGGTAAGGTGTGAGGCGGGCACAGCAGACACAAATACAGATCCATTTCCAGAGAATAGGGTAGCATTTGGGAGCCAATGGGCTGTGACTTTTCTCTGGAAGTTTTTATCTCTGAATGCAATTTCTTCATAGTTCTATAACAGCGCAAGGACTTAATCCAACATGGAGGCATAACTTAAAAGGAGCAAGCACCATCACTTTGCAAACATCTCTCCTTTTGTTTGGCATAACTGAGCATGATACCAGAAGTGTTTATGAGGATCTGCTAAAGATCATTGCAATTCCTCAGGAATTCACTGAGTTAAGCTACCTCAGGCTTACTGAGAAGGCTCACCTCGCTGTGAGCCGCTCTGTAAACTTGTGCATAATGATAGTCTAACCCATATGTCCAAAACCCAAATCTACTGACTGGAATGTTAGAACAAACATTGTCTATGTTTACCATTAACCAAACAAATTCCATACGTTACCTAGGACCTGGGTGGAGGTCTAAGAGGAGTGGAAAGCAGGGGTACAAAGAACACGCAGTATTCCTTCCTTTTTACCTGACTTGATAATTCTCAAACAAGAGAGAGAGCATCGATAATATATCAAACTACACCTCAAAGGGTATTTGGTTCTTCTCAAAAATTTCTCTGTGGAAAAAAAGTCCTTCATGGATTCTTTCAAACTAATAATATTTTTTTTTCTCATATGAATCCCCAACATTGGACTGCCAGTGTTCATCAGCTTTCTGTGTCTGTAAAACTGGTCTGAAATTATCTTATAAAGAAGACAATCTATTTTGGCTCATAGATTTTTGAGTTTGTGGTCCATGAGAGAATGGCCTTTTTGATTTGAGGCATATGGTAAACCAACTCTATAACAAACAGTTTATATTGGAGTAAACCTCTTGCTTCGTGTCCAGAAAATGAAGAAGAGGAAGAGGAGAGGGTTGGATGGCCACTGGCTATCCTCCTTTAGGGCACAGACCTAAAGACTGCCCACTAGGCCACACCTTTTAAACTTTCCACCATTCCCCAGCAGTCCCAAGCGGGGGACTCAGCCTTTAACATATGGGCCACTGCAGATATTTAAATATTGGACTGGAAAACTGGCATATTCCTGCTAAGACTAAGAAATACTTAGCACACTTAGCATCACTTAGTCGTGATGGTCTGGGCAAAGTTAAGCATGACATGATTTTAAGATAAAGAAAGATGGCCCAGAGAACTTTTGCACGAGAATCTATAACAAGATCAATGAGTTGTATAATCTACTGGTATATTTTTTAATCATTTATACTTGAAGCATTTACCATAAAACTATACATCAGTAGATGCTCTATAACTACTTCCTTAAAACACACACACACACACACACACACACACACACACACAGAGAGAGAGAGAGAGAGAGAGAGAGANAGAGAGAGAGAGAGAGAGAGAGAGAGAGAGAGAACCCAAATTTTAATATTTAACCTATGGATTCTTACTGGAATTAAAGTGTTTCTAGAAATTTTCTCTGGAGGTTAAGCTCCCTGATAGCAGCTGACACTCCAGAAAGAAGAACCAAACAAACACACAACTGGGAAAAGTTTTGATGACCTGTGTGGAGGAACACAGTGCTGAGATGGTAGACCGACTGTATAAGAGTTGAGCTGTAAGGTAGTCCACCTACTCTCTTTTCCCTGAGTGTTACACATTGCCTCCTTCATCGTCGGTTTACAACTCTCCAAAATTGTAAATTTTTTTCTCGTTTCCACATATATTGGTGGCAAGCTTTCCTTCTTTGATGCTAAATGTCATTGTCTGGCTCTACAACTATTGTTGACAGAGTCTCTTAGGACTGTGGGCTGCTTTTTGTTTTGTTTGTTGTGTTTCATTTTCCCARTAGGACAAACATTCTATAGGATCAGGACCACGAGGGAACTCCTGTTGCACCTCATCCCTTCCCAAGAAAGGAAAATAATAATAACTAGAGCACCGTTTGGATAAGGAGTGTAAACCTGTTTCCCTGTATTTAACGTAGCATCCTTCCTAGTTCATAGTGATGGGTTTCATTATGGTATTTTCCTGTGCGTTCATAGTATAATTAGATTATGTTCTCCTCCTTATACCTTCTTTTATCTCCTTGCTGATCCCTATTCCCAACAAGTCCCCTTCCACTTTCATGTCGAATTTTAGTTTGATGATCCCACTGAGTTTCATCAGGGCTTTAGATAGGAGTGTTGATGGGAGGTGTTTATAAGAGCATGTTCATCTTGYTAGTGGCTACACCACTGAAGAAAATGTCTCTCTTAGTACCTTCAATTGTTATATCATCTGTATATAAATGCCCTGGGAAAGTTAGAACCCCAATGATATTCTCTACTTCCAAGCTGCTGTATAAAAAAACCATTCTTGGRGAGATATTTTGTAGGTAATCATAGCTGCTATGAGTTCATGATGGCCATGAACATATCATGCCCAGAAGTTAATGGATCCTGAGTCCTGGATGGACAAGATACAGATGTTCCGTTTGGGGTTTGGCAGTCAACAATCATTTATTATCTATACTTTGACTGCTTATGATTCTCCACAGTCACCACTGACCACTGCAAAATGAAGCTTGTTTGACCAAAGTTGATAGCAACACCAGTTTTAGCACCAACAGTTAATTAAATGACAGCCTTTCGGATATATAATATTCATTTAGAAAAACAATATCATTTGCTTTCAAAGTAAGGCCTAAGGCCTTCAAAGCCATAAACTTTTGGTTGAGTTTACAGTACCAGATGTGTTTTCCCTCCTATGGATTAGGAATCAAATCCAGTGACAAAGAAGATAGTTATCCTGTTGATGAACTAGCTACAACTTCACCAGTGGTCTCACCTTGCCTGGTTGGCCAGAATTGTGGCACGTGGGGTCTACAGGTTATTAACACTGTTGATAAAAGTTCTCCCCGCAGACTGTGTAAACTTTCTGGCACTCTGAGTGCTAGCCTTATGAAAAGAACAGGGGAAATTTTCCTGAATAGAATACCAATAGCTTATGCGCTAAGATCAAGAACTGACATATAAGACCTCATAACATTGCAAAGCTTCTGTAAGGCAGAGGACACTGTCAATAGGACAAAATGGCAACCAATGGATTAGGAAAAGATCTTTATCAATCCTACATCCAATAGAGGGCTAATATCCAATATATACAAAGTACTCAAGAAGTTAGACTCCAGAGAACCAAATAACCCTACTAAAAATGGGGTACAGAGGTAAATTCTCAACGGAGGAACACTGAATGGCTGAGAAACACCTAAAGTTATGTATGTTCAACATCCTTAATCATAAGGGAAATGCAAATCAAAACAACCCTGAGATTCCACCTCACACCAGTCAGAATAGCCAAGACCAAAAACTCAGGGACAGCAAATGCTGGAGAGGATTTGGATAAAGAGGAACACAGCTCCATTGCTGGTGGAATTACAAGCTGGTCAAACCACTCTGGAAATCAGATTGATGGTTCCTCAGAAAGTTGGACATAGCACTACCCAAAGACCCAGCTATACCACTCCTGAGCATATACCCAGAATATGCTCCAACATGTAATAAGGACACATGCTCCACTATGTTCATAGAAGCCTTATTTATAATAGCCAGAAGCTGGAAAGAACCCAGATGTCCTTCAACAGAGGAATGGATACAGAAAATGTGATGCATTTACACAATAGAGTACTACACAGCTCTTAAAAATAATGAATTCATGAAATTCTTAGGCAAATGGAAATATCATCCTGAATGAGGTAACCCATTCACAAAAGAACACACACCGTATGTTCTCGCTGATAAGTGGATATTAGCCCAAAAGCTTGGAATACTCAAGATACAACTCACAGACCACATGAAGCTCAAGGAGAAGGAAAGTGTGGATACTTTGATCCTTATTGGAAAGTGGATCAAAATACCCATAGCACACAGCCAATCAATAGACTCAGCATGGGGTTCCCATCGGAGCAGCTCTAGAAAGGACCCTAGGAGTGAAGAGTTTGTAGCCCTACAAGAGGAACAATAATATGTACCAACCAGTACCTCCAGAGCTCCCAGGGACTAAACCTCCAACCAAACAGTACACATGGAGGGACCTATGGCTCCAGCTACATATGTAGCAGAAGATGACCATTTCAGAAATCAATGAGAGGAGAGGCCATTGGTCCTGTGAAGGCTTGATTCCCCAGAATAGGTGAATGCAAGTCAGGAAATTGGGGGGAAAGCAGGAATAAGGGGAGATGAGGTAGGGTGCTTTCAGAGGGGTAATGTGAAAAGGGGATACCATTTGAAATGTAAATAAAACAAATATCTAATAAAAAGAGAGTTTAAGGCAAAAAAAGAAAAAAGAAAAGAATCTTCTAATCCAGTTATAGCTTGATCTCTCTATGTTCTTTAATCAAGGCATATTATATCTTCTGCAATAATAGGCTATTACCAACCAATGATAGGGATAATTTCCTCTATTGTTTTTGGAACCTCAAGGGTCTCTCTGACTAAAAATCTGTAGGGAACAAAGCCCACCCTAGCATTTTTGTTGTCTTTTGGCTTTCTACTCTTTGTTTTGGTAGTGTGTTTGTTAGTTAAGACCTTTCTATAGGTAATCCTTTTGAGCATCTTATTTCTTAAACTTTCCTTGCAATATTCACCCCAGTCAATTTTTTCAGCTGTGACAGCTCAAGGAAGTTACAATGCTCCTTTATTTCATTTCTAATTGCAAATCGCAGAAAGGGGTTGTTTTCTGTAGTACAGTTGTTGATTGCTGAGCCTGATTTTAGAGAAAGCATTGGTCTCTCCGACTTTACATTTTTTCATGTGCCCTTTAGCAATTTCTTTCATTCTTTGCCATATGACCTTTTTTTTTTTTTACCATTATGCCTGTATTATTTTACATGATTACCTATTACACATAGTGAGACTATGCTATTTATACCTTTTTATTCTGCCACTGGTAGAGTTAGGTCATAGCTCTCAAGTGTTTTGGCCTCTTTCAGAAATTTGTGTTTGAGGATAAAGTCTGCTTTGTCCCAGTGAATTTTTGTACTCATTTCTTCTAGAACTTTGGATACTTTCTCTGCATGTTCAGGGTGTTGTAAGAAAATACATTCATTCTGGGAGCTTATAAACAACATAAATTTGTTTCTCACAGCTCTGGAGTTTGGGATATCCAGTATCAGAGGATTCTAGGGTCTGGTGAGGGTGTTCCTTTCTCACCTGGGCTGCAAACAAACGCTGCATGATAAAAACATAGTGTTCTAATTCTTCATAACCATGAGTGTGAGAATATTAAAAAATTAAAGTGACTCCTGGTTCATTGGTTTTACATATTCATTACTTCAAATTGCTTTACTCAAATGACTTCTGCTCTACCAATATATATGTTTACATCTAGAATGTGTATGAGAGAAATGTATAATGCTTACCTTTCCAGCCTAGTTCACTTACCATAAACAACTCCAAAACTTCAACATCAAAACAAATAGTCATCTAATCAAGCAGGCTAATTAATTCAATGAAAATGTCTCCAAAAAGGAAACATAAATTGGTATTAAATATGTTTATAGTGTTCAGTATCCTTATTCCTCATGGAAATAAAAATTAAAACTACTTTGAGATTCCACGAAACCCCCCATCAGAATGGGTATTATGAAGGACACAAAGGCAGCAATGATGAGGGGGTGATGGGAAGGTGAACCCTTGCAGAATGGTGATGAGAATGTAAATTAGTTCAGTCACTGCTCAAATAGGTTTAGAAATTCCTCAACAAAGCTATTATAGAACAACCATATGACCTAGTCCAACTGCTGCCAGGGATTCTAAAGCAGCTTATCAGAGAAATGCTTGTGCATCCACAGTATTCGTAAGAGCCAAGATAGGAGCCAAATTTTATATCTCGTACCAGAATAGTCTGCAAATGTGATACACATACACACTAGAAATTTATTCAGCTGTAGAGAAGAATGAAATTATTCTATTTGCAGGAAAATGGGTAGATCTGGAGGTCATTATTTTAAGCTCTCATCCCTCATCAAGGACTCTTTTCGTGTGTGTGTGTGTGTGTGTGTGTGTGTGTGTGTGTGCGCGCGCGCGCATGCAGCAGATTAGGACTATTCTAGAAATCCACAGCTAGTCAATATGCAAAGGACAAGTGACTATGGGATGTCTAACCCCAACTAGCATACCATCTACAATGTAGCCCCTAGTCCGAAGGGTGTGGGGATTATTGTGGAAGAAGAACAGAAAGATTTTAGAGTCACAAAATCTACATTTCAAATGTTATCCATTTTCCTGGTCCCCCACCCCATGAAATCACCTATCCCATCCCCTCTCCCTCTGCTTCTATGAGGGTGTTCCCCTACCCACTCCCACCTCCCTGCCCTTGAATTCCCCTATGTCCCCTTGTAGTGGCTACAATCTTGGAAAGATATCTTCAATCAAAAGTACAAAATTAAACAAATCCCTTTGTTTATTCCCCCTTCTTTCTCAGTGTTTGTGCAGGGTACTGTCCAGAAGTGGAATATGATGTTTCCTTCAAACCTATTTGAAGATTTTAGTATCTGTGCCTCTATTACCTCAAACTGAAAATTATTGATTGATATTTTATAATACTTAAGATAATAAAGAAATAATTTACTTATAAAAGAAGGAGTCACAGAGTCAGGATACCTCATGCTACACTGTGTCTCCTAAACATTGCAGGGAAGTCACTCACAAAATCTCAACAGTATGGTTGACCTGCATAATGAAAATATCAGTTGAGGGCTGGAGAGATGGCTCAGTGGTTAGGAGCACTGAATGCTCTTCCAGAGGTCCTGAGTTCAATTCCCAGCAACCACATGGTGGCTCACAATCATCTGTAATGGGATCTGTGGCCCTCTTCTGCTGTATCTGAAGAGAGTGACCATGTACTCATATACATAAAATAAATAAATCTTTAAAAAAAAAGAAAATAAAATAGCAGTTGGCATGCCAGTGGAGATGGGGAAGTTTCACAAGCCCCCACTTCTAGATGAAGAGCTACACAGGCAATCAATGACTGATGAGTGAAGACACTTAGTTTTCTCCGGGGAGGAGACCCCCCTCCCGATAAGTTATCCAATCCTAACAGGTCAGCCCTAAAGCCATGCACAACTAACAACAAGGAACAACAAATGGACTCAATAATGAATATATATATATATATATATATATATATATATATATNGCGCGCGCGCATGCAGCAGATTAGGACTATTCTAGAAATCCACAGCTAGTCAATATGCAAAGGACAAGTGACTATGGGATGTCTAACCCCAACTAGCATACCATCTACAATGTAGCCCCTAGTCCGAAGGGTGTGGGGATTATTGTGGAAGAAGAACAGAAAGATTTTAGAGTCACAAAATCTACATTTCAAATGTTATCCATTTTCCTGGTCCCCCACCCCATGAAATCACCTATCCCATCCCCTCTCCCTCTGCTTCTATGAGGGTGTTCCCCTACCCACTCCCACCTCCCTGCCCTTGAATTCCCCTATGTCCCCTTGTAGTGGCTACAATCTTGGAAAGATATCTTCAATCAAAAGTACAAAATTAAACAAATCCCTTTGTTTATTCCCCCTTCTTTCTCAGTGTTTGTGCAGGGTACTGTCCAGAAGTGGAATATGATGTTTCCTTCAAACCTATTTGAAGATTTTAGTATCTGTGCCTCTATTACCTCAAACTGAAAATTATTGATTGATATTTTATAATACTTAAGATAATAAAGAAATAATTTACTTATAAAAGAAGGAGTCACAGAGTCAGGATACCTCATGCTACACTGTGTCTCCTAAACATTGCAGGGAAGTCACTCACAAAATCTCAACAGTATGGTTGACCTGCATAATGAAAATATCAGTTGAGGGCTGGAGAGATGGCTCAGTGGTTAGGAGCACTGAATGCTCTTCCAGAGGTCCTGAGTTCAATTCCCAGCAACCACATGGTGGCTCACAATCATCTGTAATGGGATCTGTGGCCCTCTTCTGCTGTATCTGAAGAGAGTGACCATGTACTCATATACATAAAATAAATAAATCTTTAAAAAAAAAGAAAATAAAATAGCAGTTGGCATGCCAGTGGAGATGGGGAAGTTTCACAAGCCCCCACTTCTAGATGAAGAGCTACACAGGCAATCAATGACTGATGAGTGAAGACACTTAGTTTTCTCCGGGGAGGAGACCCCCCTCCCGATAAGTTATCCAATCCTAACAGGTCAGCCCTAAAGCCATGCACAACTAACAACAAGGAACAACAAATGGACTCAATAATGAATATATATATATATATATATATATATATATATATATGGTCACAAATTTGAGGGGGAGTAGAAGACATGAGTTAGGGGGAAAGAATGGAGTACAATGATATAAATATAGCACTTCTATACTAAATTCTCAAATAAAAATAAATAAAAACATAGTCAAGTCATTTCAATGAGAATGAATGGATAATATGTTTTATAATGTATTAAGACATATAGGACAGTTCAATAAGCAAATTATTTCTGTGTGGTAGAATGAACCACAGTGAGATTATTTCCTTTGTCCAGTAGAGCAAAATAATACAAATATGACAAGCAGTCAACACGTTTTTCTGAGATGAAGTGTGAGCTGTAGCATTAGGTAAGGTGCTTATCCGTGAAGAGACTGTAGCTAGTATTAAACAAGTATTCTAGAATTGCTTAAAGGGAGGAAACAGGAAAACTCTATATCACTATATGTCTTTTATCAAAAGTAAACAATAGGTATATATTTTATGAAAATAGATTTTTATTTCCTAGTATTATTCCCAATTAATTAATATTGTGAACCTCATAAAGGTGTGTGAGAGATCGGCTTCAGTTAAGTTTGGGGTATAACTGGAGGTTATGATCAATGCAGACACAGCTGAAAGAATAACTGGCCTTTGACGAGCCAAGCCCCCGCACAGGAAAGAATCCTCTATGATCAGTGTCTGATCTCATTTCGGAGCGCCAGGCCCTGCAGATTACCGGAGAGATGGTTTATTTTTTTCCCATAAGTCCTATTGCCAGAATTTAAAACCCAAACCGAATTATTAGAACATCACAGTGAAATCAGTCCTTGTATATTTTGGAAGAAAAACTACAACAGAGATAGAAAATATAACTGGGGGTGCTCTTGTGACATATGATATATTGATTGATGTAGATTCCCACTCTGAAATACAATAGTGGGCCACAATTATAGCCCTGAAAGTTATCTTTGAGAAATTTACGATTTTACTTTTCTTTGCACTGTGAAAGGCACACAAAGATTACTATGTCACTATGTGAATACACACCACTACCAGCAGCACCCCACCCCACCCGAGGTGTTCAGAGTTCTGGCCTGTAATATTGCAGAAGAAATACCTGCAAGCAGTAAGTATTCAGACACACACAGCAAAAGCAGTCTGTCTGCAGTTATCTGGCATACCATCAACAAAATGTGCAAATATGTAAATACATCATTTAGTGTTTAACTGACACTTCTTGGTGTTTATTTACCATAGTCGGTAGTTGCAAAAGAATATCCTGAAGTTTCTGTCTGAAATCCAAAAGGGTTTTGGTGTGGGTTCAGCTAAGAATGGCGTGGGATTTCCATCTTGGTTCCATTTTAATGACTTTGTGTGTGTGTGTGTGTGTGTGTGTGTGTGTGTGTGTGTGTGTGTGTGTGTGTGTGTCCCAAAAGCTCTAAAACGGGAAACATTTCTGGGAAACAGAGTATCTGGCCAGGAGAATTTGTCTTTCCCTGTCACAATCTTCAGCTACCATTCAGCTAAATGTTGTTTGGAATAATATGGCCCTAATGCCCCTATCTCCTGCTGAATTGCTCAGACGGGTAGGAGATTAGAGTGAAAAGAGGTGCCGGTATTATCTATGCGAGTGCGCCAGGGTCATGCTACACTAACAAGACGGCCCCAGCCCGGGTGACAGAATCCAGCTGCCGGTCCGCAGGCCCTTCGTGTCGGAGGGTTCCACTTACTGTGGGGCCGCTCTGCAGAGAGCCTGGATTCTAAGTAGCTCTCTTCCAGCTCTAAGCGAGACACCAGCTTCATCATTTTTTTTTACCCTTTTCTATTTTTTAAAGGAAGGGCCTACGTGCGAAATCACTTACCTGTTTAGCCGATGAACTTAAAGAAAACTTGTATTGCCACTTAAAATACCTAAACTCGGATTTGCCTTCCCTCACTCACTCCTGGTGCCTGTCCTAACTAGCCATTTATCACAAAGGCAAAACACCGGGTTTCATTTGATTTTGTTCTTACAGTGCACAGGTCCTCAACCCTGAGGTTTGGCGAGATGTGGGTTTTGCTAAGGGTTCAGTTGCAGAGGCAATGCCCCTGGACACAGAGAACACAGTCTGCTTGTATTTTAATCTTAAAGAATTGTCTTGGTGGTTTTTCCTAGGTTTTAAAGGAAGTAAGTTTTCCTTTGGAGCATTGCATAATAGACATGGATATTTATATGTGTATATATGATGTAAAGACTTTAGCATCGGATTGTGTGAGAGGCTTTCTTTCCTTTTCCTGCCTGTTTCTCGGGTGAAGGCTTTTAGGTTAGTAACACACAGAACCTGGCACCCTTGTTTAGCCAGTAGAGGGAGCTAGAGCTATCTAGAAGCTTTAATGGGTACTGCTTTTTTTTTTTTTTTAAACTGTGACTGTTTCTTAATGTTCCGCCAATAAGAACATTTGATACATATCTTTTTTTCCTACAAAAGTGAAGATTGAAAGGAGACCGTCCGTACCTCTAAGGAAAATCCGTCAAGAGAAGTAGCCAGAAGTATCAGGGTAGCCATAGGATGAGAATCGTTAGAAAGAAACATTTTCTTTTAAATTATCCTCATCTAACTACCGCAACTTAGAAAGACTGTTAAATAAACTTGCATTTACTTAGTGGCAAAACAGGCAGTGAAACACACTTCAAGGTAAGCGCAAAGGAGACCTCGAGGTTTGAGCCTGCCTTCCTGGTATTTCAGTGGTCTCACTGTGTTAATGGACGGCATAGATTTCATCAGTAACAAAAAGCATTTTAGGTTCCCCAATTTTTTTTTTTATTTATCAACGTTTGAAACTTTAGTTAAGTGCTTCCAAAACAGAGTCTCCATTTTATATGATGCTTTTAACTTTTCAAAGTAGTTTTATATGCGCTATCTCATTTTAAAGAAGTCTGGTGTTCTTTAAGCTATAGTCATCTCAGCTAGCATTATAGAACTCAATGAAATTGTGATACCAACCCTTCCATGACGAGTATAAAATGTGTCGAGGTGGAAACTTTGTGGAGAGCTACTAAATTATTCTTTCAACACCCAGAAACCTTTTGCACTTTTATTTCAACAGATCGAAGTTCTATTGAGTTTCCATGAAATTAAATACTGTTATGAATTTATTGTGGCCACTACTGCTGGGGATTTTGTAGAAATAACTATGTTTGTGGGTGTGCCCACATGAGTCCATTACAGAATAACACTTTTGAAATGACACTTTTGAAAAAGAAAATGATGAATATGATAATTTTTTGTTGCTGAAAAATTATATTGTGGTATTTTTAAATATACCCAACAATGGATAGTTTTATTATTGGATATTTTCTTTATTTATATTTCAAATGTTATCCCCTTTCCCAGTTCCCCCCACACAAAACCCCTATCTCATCCCCCTTCCCCTGCATCTATGAGAGTGTTCCCCCACCCGCTCACCCACTCCTGTCTCTCAGCCCTGGCACTCCCCTACAGTGGGGCAGCAAGCCTTCCCAGGACCAAGGACCTCTCCTCCCATTAATGTCTGACAAAGCCATCCTCTGCCACATATGCAACTGGAGCGACGGGTCCCTCCATGTGTACTCTTTGGTTGGTGGTTTAGACCCTGGGAGCTCTGGGGGTCTGGTTGGTTGATATTGTTTGTTCCTCCTATAGGGTTGCAAACCCCTTCAGCTCCTTTAGTCCTTTCTCTAACTCCTCCATTGGGGACCCAGCGCTCAGTACAATGCCTACAAGCATCTGCCTCTGTCTTTGTCGGACTCTGGCAGAGCCTCTCAGGAGACAGCTATATCAGGCTAATACTTATGTACTATGTTTTCATCATGTAAATTTCTGTAACTTAGTAAACAGAGTATCTAGTATAATTTTTGTTCATTTGTTAGGGTAATGACCATTTTGGTAAAAGCCAGCAAATACTATGAAGTCTGTCAAAGCAGCTGATTCGTTAAGAAAAAAGAAAAATCTGAATTTGTGTGACTGTGTGCTCCCTCATTGCTTAGCAGAAATTGAGGCATGTGGGTTCTACACATGGTCTGCAAAGCTCAAATGCTCCAGTTTAGTTCAAATTTTCTGGCAAGGTATTTTTGCCAAAACTTGAGCCAATTTTGAAACAAAAAATAAAATGAAATAAAACTAAAAAGAGAGAGAAAGAGAGGGGAAGAGAAAGATAAAGAGAGAGAAAGAAAGAAAGAAAGAAAGAAAGAAAGAAAGAAAGAAAGAAAGAAAGAAAGGAAAGGAAAGGAAAAGAAAAGAAAAGAAAAGAAAAGAAAAGAAAAGAAAAGAAAAGAAAGGAAGGGAAAGAAAGTTTCTTATCAAACTAAATCATCAGGCAATTTAAGCTTCTTCTAAGATATTGCTGAACTCTACCATTTTATCCTTAATTTGATTCTTTTTCTCTTAGTTGTGTGTAACCTATCACTTATACATATATATATATACTTAACTTGTAGGAAAGTTTTTTTCAAACTTAGAAAAATGTAAGAATAAAAGTTAACTTGTGAGCCTCACCTGCCCAAGGACCAGGTAAGTTTCTGGAATGCTGGGAGTTGTAGTTCTTAGAAAATAACATAGCCACATGGGAAAATATGGTGGCCATATTGGTTTATTGTTGTTTTTTGTTGTTGTTGTTGTTTTATTGTTCTTAAAAGCCCCTACAACATGTGTCTGGGGCAACTTGCTGAGAAACCAGGAGAAGTCTTGACCAAAGTCCATCCTAGTCAGTATTTAATTAAAGCTTGCTTCAAATTTGGCATAAAATCATGGAACTGGCTGGTATCTTGAGCATCTCAGGCTTAACAAACACTTTGGCAAACAAATGAATTTGTGTTCTTTCTCATGCATCTTTATCACAATAGCAAAGAGGATATTATTTTGATGGATTTTGTTTTTCACACTTTAAATCCATTTTGGGGTTGCCTCCCAGAACTTGAAGGTAGGATGCCATGCTGAAGACACCATATACATTAGACACAGGACTTAGAGGATGAGAGGTGGACCTGACCTGAAGTCAGTTCTGAAGCCCCTGAGGACTAGCACTCATAGTATCAGAAGGTGTTATGCAAATTGCTAAGGGAGAAAAGCAGCCAGTATTTTTTTATCCAGCTGTAAAGCTTGGGAGCCACAACAATGACTAATCCTGTAAGAAAAACACAATGGTACTATAGTGGGCCCATACTTCTGGTGGTAAATAACTGTCTGGTTAGACTTACCTAACCAGTAGGAGGGAATTAACACCCGATACTAGAAACCTAAGCTTTAGAAGTTATAGACCCTACAAGAGAACCCACTACTACCATTATCCTAAACCAACACAATTTTTAACAATAGTCTAAATATGTTTATGCCCACAAATAAATGTAGCTCTCTTCTCTTGACAAAGACATTTATTTTTGCAGGAAATGAAGACGATCATAGAGCTCCACTGCTGGTCAATGACTGTGGGGTGCCCAAACACGATTGATACATCTACAATGAAACCCTTCTTCCTAAGATTCGGGGAGCATTGAGAAAGTAGGGGGTTGAAAGAGTCGAAGAAGCAGAGGATGAGACATCTAGGGCTAAATAATATGTCGTACCCATGACAGGGATAGCTGCATGTATGAATTCTCAACAATTCACCTGCTCAGCTCACAAACCTGAGAACTATGTTTAAAAGCCTGAAGATGAAGATGAAGATGAAGATGAAGATGAAGATGAAGATGATGAAGAATGAGAAGGTAAGAATGCCAAGTAGAGAGGACTCAAGTTTGCTGACAGGTATTTTTGGAAATGGGTACCCACTTAATAAATAGGAATTGAGGTCGGGCCAATGTGGAGACCAAATCAATATTCCATTACTCTGAGAATAAGGGAATAAAATGTCACTATCTAGTTCCCCTGCTGACATCACCACCAACAGTAATGCTGTGATTAAATTCAGGGAAGCAGGAACAAAAGCAAATACCAGATAAGAGGCTGTGTTAGGATGTTAGGTCAGACTGGAGACAAGGTGTGTTTTAGGAACACACATGGGTAGCTCGCTCATTCTTCTGTTCTTCCACCTCCCTGGCCATAGTAATGACCAGCTAGAAGCTGCATTTCCAAGCTTCCTTTGCAGATCATCGTCCAGTGAAATAAAGATGGAGGCACTATAAGCCAATCTTCTGAARACGAGTGTTTTTCATTGTTTCTGGAAAATGTGTTAGATCCAACGAATCTTCCCCATTGTCCTAAAGACCTAAACAAAACTATCTTCCTTAAACTCTTTCATGAGAAAAAAAACTTATTTCTATGGATGTCAGATCTGTGTTTTTGTTCCCCTTACTTTATTCAGCCTTCCATTTTCACCAGTAGGATCCATATAATTTACTAATGGGTGCAATTTAGATATGAGAGAAACAGAAGAGTCAAAGATAGACTGGCTTCAATGAAAGAGACATGAAGCCAGAAATCAGCTATTTTCTTCTTTCTCCTATTTATCTGCCTGTTATGTGGTTTGATGTTATTGTTGATTTTTAACTCAAGAGGAAATAAATTCATTGTTTCCTTCAGGGGGCTCTTGGTTAATGATTTTTCTATCTTACCCAGTCAAGCTGATTGAACTCAGATAGACTGCAACAGTTTATATTTATTTGTCTAAGGATGTTACAGAAGGACTACCATTTTCATTGAATTGGCTTTGGGGTAGAAAACAAAAAACAAAAACCAACAACAACAAAACCAACAACCCATCATCCTTAAATGTCCCTGGGTATAATATTTCTGTGAATTATTATCAAACAAGAAGAAAAAGGTATTCTGATAAAATCTTATAAAACAAACCTTGAAACCAGCAAGGTGGAAGTGGCGCTTACTCCCAAGACTGATGACCTGAGTTTGATACTCAGGCCCCACATAGTAGAAAGAGAATCAACTCCAACTCCAAGAACATGTACACACACACACACACACACACACACACACACACACACACACTCACACAGTTGCAGACACACAGGCACACACTGTGACATTCCCTAACCCCCAAAATAACAAATTAAAATGTAATGAAAATTGGTTAATAAAAAAAAAGTAAACATGCCAGATTTCTTCTGAGTTCAGAGTTCCAGGACAGCCAGGGCTACACAGGGAAACCTTGTCTTGAAAACCAAACCAAAAATAAATGAATGAATACATACATGCATACATACATAATACATACATACATACATACATACATACATACATACATAAATCTACATTTTTTAAAAGTGTTATTGCACTAGTAAACAAGATTGGTATAAAATGTGAAGTTTATAATTATCCTAATACCAGCTGTGAACACTAGCTCTGGGTCCAGAGGAGTTAGCAGTGGAGGGAGAAGAGAGCCCAAAGGCCTTATCACCTACTCTTCTCTCTAATCAACTGACAAATTCTGGGGAAGAAGGGTCATGGTATTAAGTAGCACTCACTGTTGAGCCCACCAGGCTCAAATGGTTAGTTGAAATCTCAGGAGCACAGAGACAACCCTGATTAGACCCTTTGGAACTCTAAACAAAATGCGACATAGTAAATAGGGCAAAGGGATTTATAGGGATGGGTCAGATGCAGGCAAAGGAGGGACATGAAGAACCAGAACAAAACTATACAGTGCACTTTATGAAACTATGAAAGAACAACACTTACTAATAAAAGTAGGTTATAGTAATAAAATGATAAATTGAGGATTTGAAGTCAGGTTTGCAGATTGCGAAGTGACAGAAAAGTTGGTACCCATGAAATATAGACGTGTGTTATCTTCTGCTCCTTCTTGTCCTGTTTATCACGTGTTTACTCCAACCACCTTGCTCCCCATATCTCCTAACTCATAAGTGATACTATACTGAATTTTGAGATTTGAACTCCAACATTCCTTGATTAAAATAGCTCTTTGATAAAATAGCTCCAGAACGTAACATGTATTAATAAATAAGTTCTTTGAACTCAGGATTACTCCAGGAGATTGGGGTATTACTGCAGAAACACTCGGGAGCATATTTGTGTCAATTCCCTGAGTGTTCTATCAATAAGACACTAGCAGCACATCGCAAGGATGGAGGGGACAACACGTTGTGTATGTCCTGTTCCCAGTAGACCTGCAGGGGTTTGTTTACATCTGTCTCTGTACATTATGTTCTCTAAGTATACAAAAATCACACAATCAACTTTAACTGCAGTTATCCAAGATAAAAATCTTAAGAACGAATCACCAGTAATGCATCGTAAGGAGAAGGAGAAGTCAGCAAACACTTGTATGAAATTCCAGTATTCTTAGAAGAAATAAAACAACTAGATTGGGGCAGAATTATCTGAAGCAGTGGGTGGAGAGGATGGAAGTTAGTTTGGGATAGTTAACTCAAATAGAAAATGCTTAAGARGACTCTGGATATGGATACAATTGTGTAATATTTTATAGTTGACTTACACCTAAAGAGTGTGTATCCATGTTTCTAAACCCCAATGTACTCTAAAACTATCAGGACAGATTTTTAAATTTTCTTAAAGTTTCTTTTTCCTTTCCAGTTTTCATCTTTAGACAAACTGAATCAGCAAGTTTCAGCTATACACTAAAATCTTGATCTCTACAGAGATTTTCCAATGCATTTCTTCTCTATAGCCCAGCCTGGGAACCACTGAGCTGGGGATGTTTGGGAAACCGTTATCTTTTTATTGTTCTCCTGGTACTTTGTTTCTTTTTCTTTTTCTTTTTTTTTCTCTTAGCATTTTCACAATGTAGCTTGTATAGTCATTATTTTTCTAAGACTTATCTTTGGATTGCTCATATATTTCCAAAAGATAGAGATGATGGTGCTCCCTCAACAGCCTGCCAGGATTTAATGATCACAGGGAGTTAAAAATAAGTGGAAGTGAATTTTGATCACCATTCACTTTAGTGCATCTTGGGATTCCTACTCAAGTCACTTGAAATCAATCTCTGAATTAGGGGAAAAATAGTAATTGAAAGAGACCTGAGCAGAGTGAAGTTAAGGGCATAGTGGGTTGTTTACCAAAAACTACCCAGAAATCTTTCAAAGAAGAGGAACAACAACAACAATAAAAAMATTCATCTGAAAAGGCTCTTATATTGGGATCTTTGATTTCCTTCTTTCTCTCTGTCAATACTAGAGCATTGGAGCAAGTTGAAGTGTGCTTGTGGGATCAGAACATTCAAAGCTGTTGTTTCTGAGAAGCCTGGGGCATGTGGTCAGCAAGCTCAGAGCATGTGTGGCCAAGGTTTTCATTGAGGAGCACATGCTGAGAGGAAGTTACAACTGAAGACATTCTGAAATATAACTACTACAGCCTTCCTCACATAGCAGTGAAGAACACAGGACTGCCTCTGGATAGATCTGTTCTACACTGAAAACCCTGTTACTACAGCTTTATCATCTACGCGCTCCATCAAAAAGTAGAGGCACACTAGTGGATTTCCAGAACTCCATTTTATGTCTTTCATTTTGGAGTTTACTGGTGTGTATAATTCCAAGAATCTTCCTAAGTTTTTTTTTTGAAGCCAACTAGTTCCAAACATAAGAAAAAGTCCATAGAAGTGTGCTTCACTTTTAACATATAAACTACATCTTTAAAAATTGTCCATAGGAAATATGATCAAGTCCCTTTAACAGTCTTAAAAGATCATAATTACAACCACAAACTTATTTGAATGATGATGCAATTTCAGTAGAAGCAGAAAAATGTTACAAAAAATTAAACATGCCAATTCTAATAGTGCTTTCAAGACTTAAACACTCAACATTATCCAGCAATGTCTGCCCAGACTACACTAATTTTTCAAAACTCAGGCAAAGGTAGACTAATCCTGAGAGCCATTCAAGCAACCACTCCTGTGTTATTTCCAACTTACAACACTGTAAAACTGTAGGTAGGGAGAGGGGAGTAGGAAAAGCAGTGATTGCAGGCATACCGGGAGGAACTCTTAGTTCAGGAAATGTAGTGTTTCTTTGATTTTTAATTGTTCCTGCATTACTTGTGAATGTGACCACGTGACTCTTTTATGCTATTATGTTGTCAGGCTTCTGATAATGGCGAGGAATGTTTGTTTAGACTGTGTAGCTCTTCACTTTAATTCACCCTGGCTCCAGCGTGACATGTTAAAACTGCTATCAATGGAAAATCCAAATTTCCCAGAAAGACTTAAAACAACAGCCACCCTGTGAACTGAAATTATCTCCTCTTGAGGCTAATTACCTTAGCTCTCTTAGGAAAAGCCTCTCTGGAACTCGGTTGCCTTAGTGACTCTCTCTTTCTGGTGAATGAAGCCACATATTTGCTGAAGATTCTACAGTGACTTCCAGTTCTGGCAATGGTGAGCACAAGGCCTGGAATGTCACATTGTGCAATCAGCAACATAGCACGTAATATAACTGTCCTGTAGTGATAAAGCCTGCATCTAGAGAATTTTCCTGAGAAGAATGTGGTTTCTAAAGGGAGGAAGTGGGGGAGGGAGGCAGGAGGCTTAAGACATTAATAAAGCAACTAGAATCTCTAAATAAAATTTATTAATTTGAAGACACATAGTTGACAATGTCTACGACTTAACAACTAAATAATTGTCTTTATTTTTCTGTTGCTCAAACATAAATCAAATCTAAAAGTTAGTTTACTATGATTTCCCATATAAAATGATAGTTAGGAAGGAAACTCTAGTCATACCATGAATGGTTCAGTTTATCTTCACATGAACTGGGTTTTTCTATACCTATAAAATAGTTTAGTTCAGGTCAAATCCAATACTATTTAAATAAACATGAAATAGACAGCCAATTATTTCTGGAACACAGGAGTGAGCATCTTTTGATCTTCATACACCACCATCATGGTGCAAATGACATATTTCGAATTGAACAAGCAGGATCCATGCAGTGTAGCCACTCACAGTTGAAATGTTTGTAATGTTAAAATACAAGATTCTTTACTTAGGTATCAAAGTTTAACTCACTCATTTGCTGCCTTCTTTTTAATTGTTTGTTTGATAATTAGTATTCTATAAATATGCAGTCTTCCAATCCCTTTTCAATATTCAAAATATTTTGTTTGCTTGTTTGCTCACATTCTTATTTGTTTGTTTGTTTGTTTGTTTGTTTGTTTGTTTTCAAAACAGGATCTTACCTCTAGCTGTCCTGGATTTTACTATGTAGACCAGACTCAAATTCACAGAGATCCACCTCTCTAGGTCTCTAAAGAAGGGAGATTAAAGGTGTGTACTCGTGGAATGACCAAAATACTGTAAATTATTAATTGACAAAGAACACTGCAACTTTTGGCCTATACTTATGGAATTACAGAAATGTACACAAGTCAACTTGAGTGGGTATTTTCTGGCTAACCTTCTCAACTAGAAGATTCAGTGGATATGTATGTTAATATTTTAGACTAGCATAGTATCAGAGATATAAAGATACAAAGCAGAAAATGTTACAAAAATTGAGCATGCCAAATCTAAAAATATATATATTAGAAAACTCAACAATGGTAGAGTTTTTTTTGGAAGGTAGGGGTCGTCTAACACGTTAAATCAAACCTTTTTGTTAGAGTTTTTTATTGCACAGATATTTTGCTTACATGTATGTATATGCACCACACACTTCCATCCCATCTGCACAAATCTGAGAAGGTGATCAGTCCCCTGGAACTGGGTAGTTATAGGTGGCTGTAAGCAACTATATGAATGCTGTGAACTGAACTCAGATACTTCGCAAGAGCAACAAGTGCTCTTAATCACAGAGTCATCTCTCCAGTTCTACCAATTGAATTTCTATTGGCAGTCTAATTTGTTTATCTATTTGTGTGTGTGTGTGTGTGTGTGTGTGTGTGTGTGTGTGTGTGTGTGTGTGTATGTGTATGTGTATGTGTGGTCTGTGGCTCGTGTGTAACTTTAAGGACAGCTTGTAGGAGTTGGTTTTGTCCTTCCATCATGTTCCAATATCAAACTCAAGCCATTATGCTCAGTTAGAAGTGCCTTTACCCATTGAGCTATCTCTTGCCTCCTTTTTTCTATTTTAATGATACCTGTTAACTACTATCTGCTTTTAAGATTCAATTATATAGTCAAAGCAAAACCTAAGTACATGGTTGTGATGATAAAAATATTTTGTTAATTTCTCTTGAACAATCCTAGCAATAAATTAAAGTTCTTTGAGTGAATTAATGAAAACTACACATGTATAAATGGCAGAAACTCTGTGGAAGTCTTCCACATTCAGTCCATTAAATGAAGAAAAAAATAACCTATGACTATTCTGTGCTGAAGCCTGTCCCTGTCCTGTGTCCCTGTCGTCCAACCCACAGTCATCCTGGTCTCTTTCTTCTGCTCATGATCTATAATCATCACCAGGGTGTGGAGAGTTGGTCATAGACTCCCACAAAATAACTTTTCTTTTACAATGATACTTGCAATTTTCTGACCAAGGTTTTCATGAGGATTAGTTTATCTCAGCCTTTTCAATAATGAACCTCTGATGTATGTGGATCCACATCTCCTGTCTGTCCAGAGAACATTTGTTCAAACACCATAAGTGTTTTGAATGAAGAATCACCTGCAAAACAATTCCCAACAGATACTGTGGATATGTTACTCTAAAGTTTACCAGTTTAAAACAAGCAATGTTTGATATTGCCAGTTTCTGTGGGGTCTGAATTCTAAGATTGCCTTAGACATTCTCCATATATGCTTTCAGAGTTTTCCAGGAAACTGCGGTCAAGTTTTCATCTGGGGAAAAAGTTACCTGAAAGATTGATTGGGACCTGAAACTTTATTTTCAAGTAAATTCATATATTTCTCAGTGAAAGAGTCTTAGAATATGCACCACTTCCTATGACTGCATAAGTGTCCCTACTAAAGGTCTGGCATCCACCAATATGATCCAAGAGGAAGAAAACTGTTTCAGTGTCCATTATGACTCAGCAAAGTTCAAGTTCTAAGTCATTTCCATAGTTATATTCCACTGGTTATATATCATATGCCCGTCAGCTGTGTCAAAACAAGAACAGACTCAACAAGCATGGATACCATAAGGATGTCATTGGGGACCATTTTAAAAGTTGCTTGAATGACTTCTTCAATATTCATTCATTTTTATTGATAAAGTCTTAAACAGGTTTCTTTTGAGAAAAGTATTCAAAATCAAATTTTAACTCTATTCATCAATTTTGTAGTTTGGTTCTATTTATTTCTATTTACGGAGTTCCTAGAAGAAAGTAGAAGTATCGATATAGTTTCACTTGTGCAGTTGGCACAAGTCAGCAAACTAAACAAAAACTATGTCTTTTGTGACTCATGATCTACAATTTGACAGGCTTTGAAGCCAACTTCTGCTTTCTTCTGTTGTTCAAACAAGAATCTTTTTCCTATTTAGGAAATTACTTAATCATTAAGAGACAAAATGTGCACAAGCAAAACTGAAATGTCATGTTCAATCAATTTCAAACTGCAGGTCTGATAATATCCTTATATTCAATCTTTGCTTAATATTAACATTAACAATGCAAAATCAAACCCACTTCATATACATATCACACCATGGCACCATGTTTTGAGTGCATGCTAATGATGAGGTGCTGAAATGAGATATCATGTGTAAAAGCTTCACAAAACTGCAACTTGGAAAAAAAACCAAAAACATATATTATCCTTCCATTAAGTTTATTACATATTATATTTTGCATATGGCTCTTACATTTGAATCACCCATGCAGAACAAATGGCTAGAACGTATATGTATATATCAATGTGACGACTTTATGTTAAGTGCTTCATTAATTTTTACCAAACAAGCCTTAATAAATTCAGACCAAACTTGAGGAGAGGAATTAAACCCACCTTCCAAAGACACATAGGAAGCTGAGATTTTCACAACCACCCTTAGTCTGTGAGAGTCATACATATGGACTTGAATAATAATTCTCTACTGAATAGGAGATGTTTTTTAACACCATTTAATGCCCACATCTTTTAAACACCTGTACTGCTTTTCACCGATACCTTAGAACATTTCCTTAGTTTAATCTTCCTCCTCCTCCCTCTTCTCTTTCCTGCTTTTCCTACTCCTGCTCCTCCTCCCTGTCCTCCTCCTCCCTGTCCTCCTCCTCCCTGTCCTCCTCCTCCCTGTCCTCCTCCTCTTTCTCCTGATGCTCCCCCTCTCCTCCTCCTCCTCCTCTTCCTTTTTCTCTGATCTTCCCTCTTCTCCTTGTTTTTTCTCCCTATTCATCATGGTTGGTGCTGGGGTTTCTGTTTCTGTGGGGTTGGTTTGTTTCTTTGCTTGCTTGTTTATTGCAATCTGTGCTCACGTCTGCAGTCCCTTCACCACGGTTTTCTGGAGCTTTGACCTTGCCGATCCGGGACACATGTCTAACTTCTTTGCTCTCTTCTCCATCCCAAAGGTAGTTCCGTAGTTTTACATTTGGAATGACTTTTCAGAAATACTGAATTACTTGGGGTCTTTAGAATTTATAACACTTTTAACAGAGAAAGCAATTTTACTAGATTTCACTAGAATACAAAACTGATGAAATTTTAGTTCTCCAAATCTTATCAAAATTGAATTTCCTTTTTTGCTTATCAGTTTCCTAGACTTCTCTGGACAACTCCTCAGTTTTCTCTTGGCATATCTTCATCTCAGTAATTAGATTATCCATGCACCCCTCTAACTAATTCCTTTTTTGGCTATAAAGACTTTACCCTTTGCCTGAATATAGCTATTATTCTAAAATTTCAAAATTCTGTCTTCTCAGCAACTGTATTAAGACTTGTTAGATTTAAACACTATTTATGATAACAATCTAATTATGCGACAAAACTATTAGGATCTCCACTGGTAGGTGCCACTTGTTAGACATTTGGTTTCACATTCTCCTTTTAGAATAGTTCTTAGTGAATGGAAGAGAATGAGTATTTTTTAAACAAAATCATATATACTCTGTTTATTTCTTTTATATACAACTGTAGAGTCTATACATAATTTAGTATGGAAATGATATTCATAGAACTATTTTACATTGTTCCTAATTTAAATTTTAAAATATGAAATTATAACTGTTGAAGCAAGTATGTTTTGTTGGAAATGGCATTTTTAAATCATATATTTAGTTTTATTTTTATACACATTGGTGTTTTGATTGCACGGATGTCTGTATAAGGGTGTCAGGTCCCATGAAACTGGAGTTAGAGACAGTTTTTGAGCTACCATATGGGTACCTGAAGTTGAACTCAGGTCCTCTGAAAGAGCAGCCAGTGCTCATCACACTGACGCATCTCTCCAGACCCTGGAAGTACAATGTTTCTAATCCACTGATGAAAGTAAGGATAAATGATTAGTCCAAAGTGGTACAACACTTACAGCTAGAAGAACCACTTTAGAGAGTTTCCCCTTTGTACTTCAAATGTACCCCAAAGCCATATGGAGGTGTTGTTTCTTCTTTTTCCAGTGTTAGTAAATAAACAAAAATGACTTCTCAATTCATTCTGGTAGTTTAACTAGTTTGGTGGTGTTGCATGAGTAACTCCGTAATTTAATGGCATCACACCGAAGAAGGTTAACATACTTAACAGAATAAAAAAAAAATAGAGAAGGGAGGAAATAAAAAAAGTTTTAAGGACTCACTTGTTTGCCTTGTTATATCAGTTCCTGTGTGCCCAGATATCTACATGTGTACCAGATGTGGGTAGGTGTGCTCAGGAGCCAAAGAAGGTATGAGAGCACCATGTGGTGTTGGGAATTGAACATTGGTCCTCTGAAAAGACAAGTACTTTTAATTCCTGAGCCAGCTCTAGCTGCCAGATTAATACATTTAATAAACACTTAGATAGGAATTTGTTCATTTTAAGAAACCATACAAATAACATTTAAAGGTCAGTTTTTGTAATTCAGTATTTGCCATCTTCCATTTCTTGGTTTATAATTATTTAAAATTATAAATTCTTTGGAAGATAATACTGTATCAACACTTTTTTTTGCAATGCATGGGATCTTTTGCAAAATATTTTTATATCCAAGTACAAGTCCTTTTTTTTCCTTCCAGAAATCAGCAATGTGCTTGTTAAGTGAAGCTTCAAAGTTGGAGCATAATTTTTGACTTGGCACATAAATAAATGTGTTAGCTGCCGGATTTCCCCACTGACTGAGTTTATTCTAACTTAGTAATCTGTTTTATTTAACTAAACCACAACTTTGAGTCATCATTCTTTTGAAAGACAGAAACTGTCATGGAGGAAACGAATGATGAATCACAATTTTTTTTGATAAAAAATGATGTCATTAACTTTTTTAAATTATTAATCATTTTATTTGTTTATTTTTCAACATTATCCCCTTTCCTGGTCTTCCCTCCAYGAGTCCTTCCCCCATCCCCCTTGCTTCTAAGAGGGTGCTCCCCTACCCACCTACCCACTCCTGCCTCACTCCTCTAGCATCCCCCTTCTATGGGGCATCAAACCTCCACAGGACCAAACTCCTCCCCTCCCGCTAATGCCAGATGAGACAATCCTCTGCTACATATGTAGTAGGCTCCATGCATACTCTTCGGTTGGTGGTTTAGTCCCTGGGAGCTCAGAGGGGACTGATTAGTTGATACTGTTCTTCGTATTGGGTTACTCTTTCAGCTCCTTCAGCCTTTCCCCTGACTCTTCCATTGGCATCTCCAGGCTCAGTACAAGGATTGGCTGTGAGTATCTGCATCTGACTTGGTCAGGTGCTGGTAGAGCCTCTCAGGATAGCCATACCAGGCTCTTGTCTACAAGCACATCTTGGCATCAGCAATAGTGTGAAGGTTTGGTGTCTGTGGATGGAATGGATCGTATGGTACGGCAGTCTCTAGATGGCCTTTYCTTCAGCCTCTGCTATGTTTTTGTCCCTGAATTTCCTTTAGAAAGGGATAATATGTTAATATCTTATAAGAACACACAAATTCTAGTTTCATGGAATCCTATTTTTGTGAAGGTAAATCTGAATAGAATCTCTTAGGTCTACAAATACACACAGCACATGAGAGAATGTTTTGTATTATATTTTTATCTATGTGGAAGAGCTACACAATCATTTGACAAACTTTAGCACTCCCCAAAAACATCATTCGCCTTTTTGATTATGTGGATGGTCATCAGTAATTCTCTCTCTCTCTCTCTCTCTCTCTCTCTCTCTCTCTCTCTCTCTCTCTCTCACACACACACACACACACAAGCACACATACATAGCATGTTCTTAGAAATTACGTTTTATTTCTATTCATTTTCAAAGTAACGTTGGCTATGTCAACTTGACTTAAGCTAGAGTCACGGAAGAGGTTGGAGCCTTAACTAAGAAAATGTCTTAGTAAAACTGAAGTATGGGAAGCCGGTAGGAAATTTCCTTCAATAGTGATTGATGTGGGAGGGTCAGATCATTGTGGATGAAGTCATTCTTGGGCAAGTAGTTCTGGGCAAGCCTGGAAAAGCAGACTGAGCAAGCCAGGAAGAGCAGAACAGTAAGCAGCTCTCCACCATGAACTCGGCATCATTTCTGTCCTCCAGTTTGCTGCCCGGTGTGGATTCCTTCAGTGACGGGCTACAGTGTGGAGGTGTAAACTAAATGAACCCTTTCCTCTCCAACTTCCTTTGGTCATGGTGTTTTATCACAGCAATAGTGATACGAAGACAAACATCATTCAAAGAAGTGACAATGCCATAAAAAAGTCAGAACATATTTCTCCAATTAACAATTATTATATTATTTATATTCTTTTTGAAAAAATAAACAGAGTGAAAATGAATTACTACTTTTAAATGTAACTACTTAAATGCCCTTTTAAGGATGTAAAACTACATTTCTCATCAGGATTTTGTTTAGAGAATCCCCATTTTTCTTTTTTTTATTTTCTATATTCTTTGTTTACATCCTGAATTCTTTCCCCTTTCCC
>BDUI01002651.1:8071-23472 GCA_002335545.1 Apodemus speciosus | reverse complement strand
CTTCACAATTTTCCTCTCCCTTCTAACACCATCCCTCCTTCTGCCTCCCATGATTATTTTGTTCCCCATTCTAAGTGGGATTGAATTATATTCACTTGAGCCTTCATTCTTGTCAAACTTATTATACTCTGTGGGTTGTATCCTGGGCATTCTGTAATTTGGCTAATATCCACTTATCAGTGAGTATATACCATGCATGTCCTTGGGGTCTGGGTTACCTCAAGGAGGATATTCTCTAGTTCCATCCATTTGAGTGCAGAATTCATGATGTCCACTTCTTTTTTGCTGTAGCTGAATAGTATTCCATTGTGTAAAGGAACCACATTTTCTGTATTCATTCTTTAAAGACTTCTGGGTTGCTTCCAGTTTCTGGCTATTTAAAATAAGGCTACTAAGATACTCATGGAGCATATGTCCTTGTGGAATAGTGGAGTAATTTTTGGGTATATGCACAAGAGCATTATGACTTGGTCTTCACTTAGAAATATTTCCAGTAGTCCAAGGTACAACCAGATGGATTTCATGAGTTGTTGTATTGGTTTAAATCCCCCCAGCAACAGAGGAGTAGTCCTCTGTCAGCACATCCTCTTAAGCATGTGATATCACTTGAGATTTTTAATCTTAGCCATTCTGATTGATGTAAGGTGAAATTGCAGAGTCATTTATTTGCATTTACTGATGACTAAGGGTGTTGAACATTTGCTTCTTGGCCATTTGAGATTCCTCTTTTGAAATTTTCTGTTTGGTTCTGTACCCCATTGTATTTGTGTTATTCTTGTTGTTGTTGTTGTTGTTAATGTTATTATTGGAGTTTAACTTCTTGAGTTCTTTATATATTTTGGAAATAAGCATTCTATCAGATGTATGGTTAGTGATGATCTTTTCATAATATGTAGGTTGCCATTTTGTCCCATTGCCTGTATTCTTTGGCTTACAAAATCTTTTCAGTTCCATGAGGTCCAGTTTATATATTATTGGTCTTAGAACCTGAGCCAAGGTGTTTTTTTCAGGAAATTTTTCCCTGTGCTATGCATTCAAGGCTGTTTCCCACGTTCTTTTCTATTAGAATCAGTGTATCTGTTTTTTTTTGGGGGGGGGGCTGGGGGGCCCTTGGTCCAGTTGCACTTGAGCTTTATGCAAGGTTATAAATATGAATCAATTTTCTTTCTTCTACCTACAGTCTGCTGGTTAGAACTACACACTTTATTGCAGATGTTTTCTTTTATCCACTTAATAGTTTTGGCTTCTTTGCAAAGATCATGTATCCATAGGTGTGTGGGTTTCTTTAATTCTGGGTCTTTGGTTCTTTTCCATTGATTGGCTTGTCTGTCTCTACACCAATACGATGTAATTTTTACCACTATAGCTCTGTAGTACAGCTTGAGGTCAGGGATGGTAAATACCCCAAATGGTATTTTATTGTTGAGATCTATCTTAGGTTTATTAATTTTCCATATGAAGTTGAGAATTGTTCTTTCCAAATCTTTAAAGAATTCTTTTAGAATTTTGATGGGGACTATATTTCGTCTGTAGATTGCTTTTGGAAATATGGCCATCTTAACTGTTAATCCTATGTTCCTCAACTTCTTTCTTCACTGGCTTGAATTTCTTGTCATACAGATCTTTTAACTGCTTAGTTAGAGTTACACCAAGATATTTTATATTACTTGTGACTGTTGTGAAGCTTTCCTAATTTGATTCTCTGTACCTTTATCATTTGTATAAAGAAAGGCTACTGATTGGTTTGAATTAATATTATATCCAGCCACTTTGCAGAAATTGTCAGGTGTAGGAGTTCTCTGGTACTTCTGGTAGTTTTGGTAGTTTCTCATGTATACTATCATATAATTTGCAAATAGTGATACTTTGACTTTTTTCTTTCCAAATTGTATTCCCTTGATCTCCATTTGTTGTGAAATTACTCTAGCTAGGACTTTAAATACTATGCTGACTAGATAATGAGACAGTGGGTGGCCTTGTTTTTCCCCTGATTTTAGTGGGTTTGCTTCTTGTTTCCCAAAATTTAATTTTATGTTGGCTGTTGGTTTGTTCTATATTGCTTTATTATGTTTAGGTATGTGCAGTGGATTAATGACCTCTCCAAGATATTGTGCAAAGCTTTTTCAGTGTCTAATGAGATTATCCTGTGAAATTTTTCTTTGACTTTGTTTATATCTTGAATAAACTTTTTGAGTTTTCACATATTGGGCCATGCCTAAATCCCTGGGATGAAGCCTACTTGATTGCAGTGAATATGATTTTGATGTGTTGCAATTTTTAAGTGTTCTTGCACTGGGTTGTTGAGAATTTTGTGTATTTTTTAATCAATATTCATAAGCAAAATTGGTTGCAAGTTGTCTTTCTTTGTTGTGTCTTTGTGTTGTTTAGGTATCAGTGCACCTATGGATTTATAAAATTAATTAGGTAGTTTTCCTTCTGTTTCAGATTTGTGAAATAGTTTGAGGCATATTGGTTCTAGGTCTTCTTTGAAGATATGGAAGAATTCTGCACTAAAACCATCTAACCCTAAGCTTTATATAGTTAGGAATTTTTAATGACTGCATCTATTTCCTTAGATGCTATTGAGATAGTTAGCCTGATCTTGATTTAACTTTGGTAGCTTATATCTGTCTAGAAAATCATCCATTTTATCTAGATTTTTCAGTTTTGTCTAATATAGACTTTTGCACTAAGATAAGTTGATTTTTAGAATTTACTCAATTTCTTTTTTTCATATTTTCCTTTTTACTTCTGATTTTTTAACTTGGATACTGTCTCTGTGCCCTTTAGTTAGTTTGACTAAGGCTTAATCAATCTTGTTGATTTTTTCAAGGAAACATCTCTTAGTTTTGATGATTTTTTTGTATAGTTCTCTTTGTTTCTATTTGTTTGATTTTATCCCCGTGCTTGGCTATTTCCTGTCTTCTATACCTCACATGTGTTCTTTGGTTATTTTTGTTCTAGAGCCTTCAGGTTTGCTGTTAAGCTGCTAGTTTAGGATCTCTCAAATTTCTTTATGAAGGTACTTAGTGCTAAGAATTTTCCTCTTAATACTGCTTTCATTGTGTCCTATAAGTTTAGGTTTGCTATGCCTTCATTTTCATAGAATTATGGAAAGTCTTTAAATTATTTATTTCTTTCCTAACCAAGATATCATTGAGTAGACAATTGTTCAGTTTCCATGTATTGTGAGCTTTCTGTTGTTTTTATTGTTATCAAAGCCAGCCTTAGTCTGTAATTATTACATAGAATGTGTGGGACTGTTTCAATCTTATCTGTTGAGACTTGGTTCATGTTGATTTATATGGTCAATTTTGGAAAAGGTTCTATGAGGTGCTGAGAAGAACATACACACACACACACACACACACACACACACACACATTTCTCAGACATATAAATATAATCCATTTTGTTCATAACTTCTGTTAGTTTCATCGTTACTGTGTTTAGTATCTGTTTCAATGACCAGTCTATTGGTGAGAGGAGGCTATTGAAGTCTTCCACTATTCAATGTGTGTTTTGAGCTTTAGTACAGTTTCTTTTACAAATGTGTGTGCCCCTGCATATGGAACAGAGACTTTCAAATTTGAGACTTCATCTTGGTGGATTTTTGCTTTGATAAGTATGAAGTGTTCTTCCCCATCTCTTTCAATTGCCTTTGGTTGGATGTCTGTCTTATTAGATTATTAGTATTTCTATTCTTCCTTTTGTCTTTACTATTTGTTTGGAATTTTTTCCAGCCCTTACTCTGAGGTGGTACTTTCTTTGTTGCCTGGGTGTATTTGTTGAATGGAGGAAAATTATGGAGCTTGTACTTGATTCCAATCTTTTACCCTGTGTCTTTTTATTGGGGAATTGAGTCTATTATCGTTGAAAAATATTAAAAACAAATGAGTCTTATTTGCTGTTATTTTTGTTGTTGTAGGTGCTACTATGTGTGTGTTATTGCCTTCTCTATGGTTTGTGGTGAGATGGTCAATTTCTTATGTTTTCTTAGGTGTAGTTCCTCTCCTTGTGTTGGAGTTTTCCTTATCACATCCTCTGTAGGACTGTATTTAAAGAAAGATAGTGTTTAGATTGGCTTTGTTGGGAAATATTTTGGTTTCTCCATCTATGGTAATTGAGAGTTTTGCTAGTTTTTATAGTCTGGCCTGGCATTTGTGGTCTGTTATGGTCTTCAAGCCATCTGTTCAGGATCTTCTGGCTTTGAGTGGCTCTGTTGAGAAAACATGTGTAATTCTAATAGGTCTGCATTTAAGTTGCTTGGCCATTTTCTCTTACAGATTTTTAATAATATTTCTTTGTTCTGTACAGTTAGTGTTTTTAATATTATCTGGTGAGAGGATTTTCTTTTCTGGGTCAATCTATTTTGTTTTCTGTAGTCTTCTTGTATGTTTATGGCCATCTTTTGCTTTAAGTTATGGTAGTTTTTTTCTTCTATGATTTTGTTGAAGATGTTTTCTGGCCCTTTGACTTGGTATCTTCACTCTATTTTATCCCTATTATTCTTACGTTTGGTCTTCTTGTTGCATGAAGAATTTCCTGGATGTTTTGGTTTGGGAATTTTTTCCACTTTGTATTTTCTTTGAACTATGCGACAATATCTTCTATGGTATCTTCTATGTCTGAGATTCTCTCATTCATTTTTGTATTCTGTTGGTGATGCTTACTTCTGTTGTTCCTGATCCCTTTCCTAGGATTTCCATCTCCAGGCTTTCCTCCATTTGTGATTTCTTTTTTTGTTCCTATTCAGGATTTGGGTCATAGATTGATTTGTTTAATTGCTTCACCTGTTTTGATTATATTTTCCTGTATTTCTTTAATGGATTTATTTGTTTCCTCTTTAAGGTCTTCTACCTATTTGCCTGTGTTTTCTTGTATTTCTTGAAAGCAGCTATTTGTATACTTCTTACAGGGCTCTATTGTCTTCATGAGATGGGATTTTAAGTCAGAAACTTCCTCTTCAGTTGTGTTAGTGTATTCAGGGCTTACGGTGGTAGAACTGGGTTGCAATGCTGCCAAATTACATTGACTTCCGTTGCTTATGTTGTTGTTCTTGCCTTTTGCCATCTGGTTATCTCTGGTGTTACCTGACCTGGGTGTCTTGGAATAGAGGAGGCCTCCATGGAGGCAGGTAGAGCTGTGTGATCTGGGTTATAGCAGTCCTCCTAGGAGCCAGGGAGTGCTATTTCTCATTAGGGCAGGCCTCCTGTCTCCATGCTTAGAACTGGCTTGCCGAGTCCCTGGTTATAGTAGGTCTCCTGTGTCCCTGAATAGGGCAGACCTGCTAGGAGACAAGCAGGTTATACAGTTCAATGAGCAGGCTTGCCACTCTGCACAGTTGCAAATTGAGGTGCAGACTGGAAATAGTTTAGGTCTCAGGCAGAGAGGGATATATCCCATTTTTTGGGCCTAAGTGGGGGTTTCCAAATGGCATAAGTTTTTGGGAGGGGTTATCCTCTGTGTCCCTGCTTAGGATAAACCTCCTGGGAGACAGGCAGGCTACAGGGTTTGATGGGGGGGGGGCAGACACACTCTATGCCATGGGTTCAGGTTGAGGTGCAGACTGGGGCTCAGGCAGTGTGACACAAGACCCAAGTATACTGGGCTCTGTGGCATTTCCAAATGGCATGGGTGTATGGTTAAGCCAGACCTACTGGGAGATAGCCAGGGTGTGAGGACAGATAGGGGCAGGCATGCTGATCTGCCAAGTCTGCACATGAGGGCAAAGTGCAACAGAACAATTTTTTTTGGCTCTGTCGGGGTCCCAGATGGCATGGGAATTGAGGCAAGGATCTCACTTGTATCCCTGTTAAAGCAGACTGCATGCTATTGAGGCAGGCTCCATGGTCAGAGTTGTCATGCACTCAGCTGTGCCACAGGTTTAAGTGAAGTTGCAGACAGGAATATAGGGCTGAGACAGAGTAGTATAGATCCTGCATCTGCTAGGCTCTGTGGGGGACCCACTTGTAATGGGGTTTGAGGCAGGTGTCTCTCACCAGTGTCCCTGGTTAGAGGAGACCTCCAGGAATAAAGGGAATCTTTAAGGTTGGAGTGGGGGAAGGCATGCCTCTCTCCAACAGATGCTGGTGGAAGTGCAACATGGAAGGATTAACAAGCTCAGACAGTATAGGATTTATCCAATTTCACTGGGCTCTGTGGGGGTCCCAGATGTCATGGGTATTGAGGCTGGGGATTCACCTCTGTCCCTGGTTAGGGCAGACTTCATGGGAGACAGGCAGGCTGTGGGGTAATAGTGGAGACCAACTTGGGACTATGCTGCAGGTGCAGGTGGAGTTGCACACTGGAAGGGCAATGGGGCTCAAGAAGTGCAAGATAAAACCCAGTCTGCTGAGCTCTGGGTGTCATCAGTATTGGGACAGAGGTCTCACTGTGTTCTGGTTAGGGCTGACCACATGGGAGACAGGCAGTCTATGGGGTCACAGGCAGGGGCAAGCACAGCAATCTGCCACAGGTACTGGTGGAGTTGCAGACCTGTGGTGTCTGGGACGGGAGGAGAGTAGGCATGCCAATCTGCTTCTTATGCAATTGGACAAGAAGACAATGGGGCTCTAGCAATATGGGATAGATCCCAGTTTGCTGGAATATGTGTGTGGGTCACAGCTGGTATCAGTAATGGGCTGGGGGTCTCCCCTGTGTCCTTGGTTAAGACAGACCTCCTGGGAGGCAGGAAGGCTATAGGGCTGGAGGCAGGAGTAGGTACACAATTCTGTCACAGGTACTGGTGAAGGAGAAGCACTGAAGGACAATCAGGCTCAAGAAGAGCTGGATAGAACCCAAGTATACTTGGCTCTGTGGGAGTTCTAGGTGGTATGCGTATTGGGGCAGGTGTCTCATCTGTGTCACTGGTTAGGTCAGTTGACCTGGGTGACACCCAGACTGTAGAGTCTGAGGTGAAACAAACACACCACTCTGCCACCAGTGCAGATGAACATGCAGACTGGAAAGACAATGGGGTTCAAGCAGGGTAGGAAATATGCCAATTATGGAGCTCTGTGGGTGTCCAAGCTGCTATGAATACTAGGCAGAAGTACTCACCTGTGCTCTTTGTTGGGGCAGACCTGCTGGAAGACAGGCAACACATTGTATCTGTTGGGGAGAACAGGCACCCAATCTGCTTCTAGTGAAGGTGGAGGTGCAGATGCACGGGACTAAGAAGGTCATGCAGAGCCATGTAGAACCCAAATCTGATGAGCTCTGTGGGTATTCCAGCTGGCATAGGTACTGGGACTGGAACTCACCTATATCCCTAGTTAAAGCAGACCTCGTGGAAGACGAGAAGGTTGTGGGGTCATAGGAGGGACAAGCCAGCCATTCCGCCACTGATGCAGGTGTTTGTGCATACTGGGAGAAAAATGGCACTCAGGCAGTCTGGGATAAATCCCATTTGTGCTTGGCTATAGGATGTTTCCATCTGGCATGTGTATTGGGGCAGAGGTCAACATGTATCCTTGGTTAGGGCAGACCTCCTGAGAGAAAAGCAGGGTGTGGAGTCATGGGGAAGGGGTGTGACAGGCATTCTGCTCTTCCATGGGAGCAGGCAGAGGTACAGAGTGGAAGGAAAATAAATGGTGTTCTCAGACAGTACTTTGCTCTGTGGAGGTCACAGCTGGAGTGAGTATTGGGGTTTGGTTCTTTTGTGTGCCCCTGGCTAGGGCAGACCTCATGTGAGATATGTAGGCTGTAGGGTCACAGACAAGGCAGGCACTCTGCTATGCCATATGTGCCGGTGGAGTTTCAGACTTGAAGAATGATGGGGCTCAGGCAGATCAGGATAGGTTCAGTGTCTTCAGGGTCCTATGGTGGTCCCCGCTGGCATGGGTATTGAAGAGGGATCTCAGCTATGTCCCTGTTTAAGCAGACCTCCTGGGAGATAGGCAGGGGGTTGGAGTTGGGGCAAGTATGCCAATCTGCCACTGGTGAAGTTGCAGTCCAGAAAAAGAGTGGGGTCAGGCAGAGCTGGAGAGATCCGAAGTCTGCTAGGTTCTGTGAGTACCACAGATGGTGTGGGTATTAGGACAGGTAGTTTCACCTGTGTCCCTAGAGAGGGCAGTCCTCCTGGGAGACAGGCAGTCTGTGTGGCCAGAGTGGGAACAGGGAAGATACTCTGACACAGGTCAAGCTAGATGTGCAAAATGGAAAGAAAATGGGGCTCTGGACAGTGTGCAGAATTCTGTGTGGGTCCAAGCTGGCATGGGTATGGGGACAAGGGACTTACCTTTTTCCCTTGTTAGATCAGACCTCCTGGGAGACAGGCATGCTGTGGGTCGGGTTGGGTGAACAGGCAAGGTATTCAGCCAAGAGTACAGGTGGAGATGCAGACTGGAGGGAAAACAAGGCTTAGGCAGTGCAGGACAGATGCTGGTCTGCAGAGCTTTTGGGGGATCCAGCAGACATGGGCGTTGGAGCAGGTGACTCACTTGTGTCCCTTATTAGGGCAGACATCCTGGGAGACAGGCAAGCTGTGGTGTCTGGGATAGCAGAGTATCCACACCTTCTGACCCATATGTAGGTAGGGGTACAGATTGAGGGATCATGAGGCTCAGGCAGAACAGGTTAGATCCAAGTCTCTTGTGCACTGTGGAGTCCCAACTGGCATGGGTATCTCTCCCTTGTTAGGCAGACCTCCCAGGAGACAGGCCAGCTTGGTATCTGTGGGGGAAAGAAGGCACCCCATTCTGCTTCCTGTGTAGGTGAAGGTGCAGAACATAGGGATGATGGGCTCAGGCAGAACATGTTGGCTAGGCTATGTGTGGGTCTCAGCTGGTGTGGGGATTGGGGTAGGGGTCTCACCCCTGACCTTGGTTAGGTCAGACCTCAGCAGAGACAGGAGAGCTGTGATGTCCGAGGAGGAACACACAAGCTGATCTGCCACAGGTGGCAATGAGGGTGCCCTCCAGAAGGACAATGGGACCCAGGCAGAATTGGATAGAACTCTAGTCTGCTGAGCTCTGCAGGGGTTCTAGCTGGCATGTATTGGAGGGGTGGTTTCACCTGTGTCTCTGGTTAGGACAGATACTCTGAGTGACAGGCACGCTGTGGGGACAAGCAGAGTGTGGGGAATTAGCAGGCACACAACTGTGCCCCTGGTACAGGTACATGTACAAACTGGAAGGTCATTAGCACTCAGGCACAAAAGGATAGATCCCAGTCTGCTGGGCTCTCTGGGGTTCCCTGCTGGCATGGGTCTTGTAGCAGGGGTTTTCCCTATGTCCCTGGTTATGGCAGACTTCATGGGAGACAGGCAGGCTATATGGTTGGATGGGGGTCAGTCAAGCTGATCTGCCATCGGTGCAGTTGAGGGTATAGTACAGGACTATGGGACTCAGGGAGAATGGAACAGAACTCACATCTTTTGGGCTCAATGGGGCTCCCAGCTGTGGTGGGTATTGGGATGGGTGTCTCCCCTGTGTCCCTCATTAGGGTAGATCTCATGGGAATCAGGTAGGCTATGTAGTTTGAAGGGTTAGGCATACATCTCTGCCACACATGAGCTGGAGGTACAGACATGAAGGGAAGCTGGCTCATGCAGAACCAAATATATCCCATGTAGGCTGGGCTCTGTGGAGTTCTCCACTAGGGTGTGTTTTGGGGTAAAGGTTTCTACTATGTTCCTGTTTATGGAAGACCTCTGGTGGTACAGGAGAGCTGTGGTATCATAGTAGGGTCAAGCATGCCTATCTGCCACAGGTAGAAGTGAGAGTGGTGTTCAGAAAGACAAAGGGGCTCAGGCAGAGTTTGATAGAACACAAATATGCTGTGCTCTGTGGGGGTTCCATTTGGAATGCATATTGGGGTGATGGTCTCTCCTAAATCCCTGCTTATGGCAGACTTATGGGAGACAGGCAGACTGCATTGTCCATGGAGGAGAGCATGCATGCCATTCAGCTTCATATGCAGGTGGAGGTGCAGACTATTGGGATGATGGGGCTCTGGCAGAGCAGGATATATCCCAGTCTTTGGGGCTTTGTGGAGTCCCAGCTGGCATGAGTATTGTGGGAGGGGTTTACCCTGTGTCTTCATTTTGGACAGACATCTTGGGAGACAGGCCATGGTGGCTAGGCTGGCATGCTGCTCTCCTCCAGGTCTAGCTGGATCGATGAGCAGACTGTAATGCCTGAAGTACATAGGCAGAGCAGGTTAGCTCCGAGTCTGCTGGGCTCTACTGGAGTCCTAGCTGGCATGGGTCTTGTGGCAGGGGACTCAACTTTTTCTATGCTTTGGGCAGGCCTTCTGTGAGACATGGAGGCTGTTGTTTCCAGGCCAGCGTTGGAGCAGTCACTTGAGTACAGGAGATGGTACAGTCTAGGACAGTGGGGCTCAGACAGAGTAGGATAGAACCCATGTCTGCTGGGCTCTGTGAAGGTGCCATCTGTTGTGGGTATTTGAGGCATTAGTCTCACCCGTGTCTCTGATTAGGGCAGACTTCATGGGAGTCAAGAAGACCGTGTTGTCTGAGGGTAGAAGGCATGTTGCTCTGCCACAGGTGCAGGTGGAGGTGTCAACTGGAAGGACAATGGGGCTCATGCAGATCGACGTAGATATCAAGTCAGCTGGGCTCTGTGGAGGTCGAAGCTAGAGTGGGTATTGGGCATGTGCCTCTCCTATGTCCCTGGTTAGAGTAGACCTCTTGGGAGACAGCCAGGCTGTGAGGTTAGAACGGGGACTGGCAAGCAGCTCTGCCACTGGTTCAGGTTCAGGGGCATGCTAAAAGACTACAAGGCACATGCAAAACAGAATAAATTCTACTCTACTGGGCTCTCTGCAGGTTCCTGCTGGCATGGACATTGTGGCAGGTGATTCACCTGTGCCCCTGGTTAGGGCAGAGCTCCTGAGTGACAGGCAGGGTGTGGGGTCAGAGGAGGGGTACAGGCAGGCACATCAGTCTGGCCTGGGTTCAGGTGGAGATCTAGACAGTAAGGAACAATGGGGCTCAGGCAGAAAAGGATAGATACAAGTCGGCTGGGATCTGTGAAGGTCCTACCTGCTATGGGTATTGGGGCAAGGTCTTAACTATATAACACATTAGGACTGACCTTCTGGGAAACAGGTAAGGTGTGGGGTTGGAGTGGGTCAAGCACACCCCTTTGCCACACGTGCAGGTRGGGGTGCTGACTGGAAGAAAGATGGGGCTCAGGTAAAGCTGGTTAGATCTCATGTCCATTGGGTTCTGTAGGAATCCCAGCTTGTGTGGTATTGAGGCGGAGATCTCAGATGTATACCAAGTTAGGGAAGATGACCTGGAATACAGTCATGCTGTCAGGTGGGGTCAGAGGGAGCAGGCATACCAATCTGCCCTTTGCAGTTCAAGGTGCAGACTGGAGGGACAATGGAACTCAAGCATAGTGGGTTTATACACTAATCCAATTCTCTTCTTTATTGGTGCTAATTTCTTAGCTCCAGCTAACCAGCATCAATTGTCACGGCAACCACTTCTGTTATGAATTCTCCAGCCAGAGCTACATATCTGAAGCTGCATGTTCTGCTGCTTGCTGAGGCTGGAACATGACCCTCTTGTTCTATTATATATTTACCAGATTTCTGTTCTACATGCTTTCTCCTTCATTACCTAAGCTTATTGGAACTTGATGTGTAGTCTGACTTTGAGCTCAAGGATCTGCTTGTCTCTGTCTCCTGAATCCTGGGAGTAAATTCCTGTACCACCATACCTGGATCTATTCTTTTTTTAGTTCCTTTTTACAAGACTGTTATAAGTATTGGATTGTAGGTTTTTCCAGATATAGTAAAGTTTACCACTGAGAATAAAAATCACAATACAAAATCCTGTCTCTTTATATACCAAAGAGTAGCCAGCTCATAATAATACCTAACATAATGTAAACATACCTCTTTCAACTATAAGTGCACAAACAATAGGCTAAGCCATGAGGAATCTTGCCTCAAGTACATCACTCCCGTAATTCCATTTAAGATGCTTAAACATAGGATTTAAACAGGATTATTCCACTTCCTGGTACCATTTTAAACCTTGAACCATATATTTTGTAGTGTATTTTCAAAGCTTTAATTCTTGAACCATATAATTTGTAGAGTTATTTTTCTAAGATATGGTTGATCAAAACATTCTTCATAAGAGTGAATCACAGAACAGAGTCTATGCTTGGCTGATTTAAGGTTTTCTTTTTCAAATCAATATTGGTGAGGATGTAGAAAAAGAGGAACACTCCTCTATTGCTGGTGGGATTGCAAGCTGGTACAACCACTCAGGAAATCAATCTGAAGGTTCCTCTGAAAATTGAAACTAGATCTACCTGTAGACCCAGCAATACCACTCTTGGAAATATACCCAAAAGTTGCATCACCATGAGACAGGGGTACNGGGGTGCTGACTGGAAGAAAGATGGGGCTCAGGTAAAGCTGGTTAGATCTCATGTCCATTGGGTTCTGTAGGAATCCCAGCTTGTGTGGTATTGAGGCGGAGATCTCAGATGTATACCAAGTTAGGGAAGATGACCTGGAATACAGTCATGCTGTCAGGTGGGGTCAGAGGGAGCAGGCATACCAATCTGCCCTTTGCAGTTCAAGGTGCAGACTGGAGGGACAATGGAACTCAAGCATAGTGGGTTTATACACTAATCCAATTCTCTTCTTTATTGGTGCTAATTTCTTAGCTCCAGCTAACCAGCATCAATTGTCACGGCAACCACTTCTGTTATGAATTCTCCAGCCAGAGCTACATATCTGAAGCTGCATGTTCTGCTGCTTGCTGAGGCTGGAACATGACCCTCTTGTTCTATTATATATTTACCAGATTTCTGTTCTACATGCTTTCTCCTTCATTACCTAAGCTTATTGGAACTTGATGTGTAGTCTGACTTTGAGCTCAAGGATCTGCTTGTCTCTGTCTCCTGAATCCTGGGAGTAAATTCCTGTACCACCATACCTGGATCTATTCTTTTTTTAGTTCCTTTTTACAAGACTGTTATAAGTATTGGATTGTAGGTTTTTCCAGATATAGTAAAGTTTACCACTGAGAATAAAAATCACAATACAAAATCCTGTCTCTTTATATACCAAAGAGTAGCCAGCTCATAATAATACCTAACATAATGTAAACATACCTCTTTCAACTATAAGTGCACAAACAATAGGCTAAGCCATGAGGAATCTTGCCTCAAGTACATCACTCCCGTAATTCCATTTAAGATGCTTAAACATAGGATTTAAACAGGATTATTCCACTTCCTGGTACCATTTTAAACCTTGAACCATATATTTTGTAGTGTATTTTCAAAGCTTTAATTCTTGAACCATATAATTTGTAGAGTTATTTTTCTAAGATATGGTTGATCAAAACATTCTTCATAAGAGTGAATCACAGAACAGAGTCTATGCTTGGCTGATTTAAGGTTTTCTTTTTCAAATCAATATTGGTGAGGATGTAGAAAAAGAGGAACACTCCTCTATTGCTGGTGGGATTGCAAGCTGGTACAACCACTCAGGAAATCAATCTGAAGGTTCCTCTGAAAATTGAAACTAGATCTACCTGTAGACCCAGCAATACCACTCTTGGAAATATACCCAAAAGTTGCATCACCATGAGACAGGGGTACRTGTTCCATTATGTTCATAGAGGCCTTATTTGTGATAGCCAGAAGCTGGAAACAACCTAGATGTCCCAGGAGAGAATAACGAGTACAGAAAATGTGGCTCATTAACACAATAGAAAACTACTCATCTATTAAGAACAAGGACATCCTGGGTTTTGCAGAAAAAGTGGATGGGATTAGAAAATATTATCCTGACTGAGGTAACTCAGACCCAAAAGGACAAACATGTYATGTTCTCACTAATATGTAGATGCTAAATAGTACAGAATACCCAAGATACAGTCCACATAACTCAAAAAGTTCAACAATATGAAGTGCCCAAGTGAGGAAGCCTCAGACCCACTTGGGAGGGAGAACAAAGAAATCACAATGGGGAGCAAGGAAGGGACCTGGGAGGGAAAGTGGATGGGGGTGAGGGAGTGGGGAAAAGAGGGGAACATTATTTGGTATTGGGTGAGGGAAAGACACTGAAGCCCTGAGGGTCAGCAGAAAGAATGGAAACAGGCAGTCTTAGGAGATAGGTGGTTGGGGGGACTCTCCAGAATTCACCAGAAACCTGGGAGGTGAGAGACTCTCATGACTAAAAGGGAAAGACCTTAGATAAAATGCCAGACAGTAAGGAGAGGAAACTTGTAGAGTCCACCTCCAGCAGGAAGACAGGACATTGCATGAGGGAGGGACACCATCCTACAGTCACAACTCTGACTCATAATTGTCCCTCTCTGAAAGAATTACAGGAATGGGAATGTAGAGGAGGCTGAGGAAAAGAAGGTACAGACACAGACCCAAAGTGGGATCCAGCTCAAGGGGAGGTTCCAAGTCCTGACACTATTACTGAGCCTATGGAGCACTCACAAAAAGGAAACAAGCATGACCACACTCCAGAAGACCCAACAAGCAGCTAAAAGAGTGAGATGCAGATATTTGCACCCAAGCAATAGACAGAAGCTCCTGAACCCTGTTGTTGAATTAGGGAAGGCAGAAAGATGCTGAAGAGAAGGGCAATCCTGTGGGAGAACCAGCAGTCTCATTTAATTGTGAACCCAGAGACCCCTCAAACACTGGGCCACCTGCCCGGAGCCAAGCTCCAGCAGAGGTGTTTCTTCTTGGTCCTTCTTGAGGCAGCAGAGGGGGTAAGACTTTGTCTTACAGAAAATTCAAGGTTGCTGTATAATAAAAGGCTTACTTATCTAAATCTAAGTTACTAGGCTAATATAGCTGACCTGCCTTCTSTGTTCCTCTGAAGCCAGAGACTGCAGTCTTAGGCATTTAACACCTCATCCTAAAAGAGCAGGAGATTAAGTAAAGGATTAGTTGCTAGAGCCTTTTCCCTATTGTCCAGATGCCTCTTGCTTGTCAGACTAGGGGGAAGTAAGAGCAATAAACTTCTATTGAGCCAGGAGAAGAGAATAACACTTGCAGAAAGAAAAATTTCTACATAAGTGAATATGCATAATCTCACATAAATTCATACATGTATCATCATTCATATTTTCACACAGTCATCTGTGCCCAGATTGCATGCATTCTCATAATTTCATACTTACACACACACAAGCATACATTCTCAGAATTATATACATACACACACATCCATACTTACATATACATATGGAGCAAAAGACTAAGCACCAGTGCAGAAAGAACTTACTCATTCTGGATGAAAAATGGACTACTATATTTATTGCATCGAGAAAGAAAAACTTCCACCCTTTCAATGCTAAATGAATTAAATCCATGTTTGTAAGAAAAAGTCTTTGTTTCTCTTAATAAGACTAAGCTTGCCTTGTCCTTACCATGGGACCT
>BDUI01002650.1:34833-56204 GCA_002335545.1 Apodemus speciosus | reverse complement strand
TCAGTTCTTCATAGAGTTAGAAAGAGCAACTCTCAAATTTATCTGGAATAACAAAAAAACCAGGATAGCTAAAACTATTCTCAACAGTAAAAGAACTTCTGGGTGAATCAGTATCATGGACTTCACACAGTACTACAGAGTTATAGTGTTAAAAACTGAATGGTATTGGTACAATGACAGACAGGCAGATCAATGGAATAGAATTAAAGACCCAGAAATGAACCCACAGACCTATGGTCACTTGATCTTTGACAAAGGAGCTAAAACCATCCAGTAGGAAAAAAATAGCCTTTTCAACAAATCATGCTGGTTCAACTGGTAGCTAGCATGCAGAAGAATTCAAATCAATCCATTCCTATCTCCTTATACTAAGCTCAAGTCCAAGTGGATCAAAGACCTCCACATAAAACCAGACACACTGAAACTAACAGAAATGAAGAGCCTGGGGAAGAGCCTTGAGTTCATGGGCAAAGAGGAAAATTCCTGAACAGAACACCAATAGCTTATGCTCTAAGATCAAGAATTGACAAATGGGACCTCATAAAATTACAAAGTTTCTGAATGGCAAAGGACACTGTCAATAGGACAAAATGGCAACCAACAAATTGGGAAAAGATCTTTACCAACCTTACATCTGACAGAGAGCTAATATTCAATATATACAGAGAACTCAAGAAGTTATACTCTAAAGAACCAAATAACCCTATTAAAAGTGGGGTACAGAGCTAAAGAATTTTCACCTGAGGAATATTGAATGGCTGAGGAATACCTAAAGARAAGTTCAAAATCCTTAGTCATCAGGGAAATGCAAATCAAAAGAAGCCTGAGACCTTACACCAGTCAAAATGGCTAAATTCCAAAACTCAGGAGACAGCAGGTGCTGGCAAGGATGTGGAGAAAGAGGAACACTCCTACACTGCTGATGGGATTGCAAGCTGGTACAACCACTATGGAAACCAGTCTGGCTCTTCCTCAGAAAATTTGACATGATACTACCAGAGGACCCTATTATACCACTCCTGGGCATCTACCCAGAGGATTCTCCAGCATGTAATAAGGACACATGCTCCACTGTGTTCATAGCAGCCCTATTTATAATAGCCAGAAGCTGGAAGGAACCTGTGGCCATTCTTAGTTAACAGCCAACTTTCCAGAGCAGGAAACCCCAGAAAAAGAGATTAAAAGTACTAAGGGCAATCTCTACAGACTCGATGGTACATTTTATTATAGAAATATTCTACATGTGGGTTATATGTAAATAAAGGTATTGGTTTACTGGAATGTTGTATTCATGGTTTTGGTTTGTTTGTGTGTTTGTTTGTTTATGTTGAGGTAAGTTTTGGTTTCTATAGCAAAGTGCAACCATCCTATTCTTCCCTTTCTCCCTAGGTACTGAATTTCTAAATTAGAAAGGTATGTTCTTCACTTCCATCTGACACATAAGTTATTCAGCATAATTCTTTGCATTGTACATAAACATGAGGCTCTTCTACAGCAGCTGCTACTTAAACTAAGACAATGGGTTTGGCAGGGTTTGCTAAAACATCAAGTAAATTCTGAGGTCAAAAGTTGCTAATGGCTGGAGTAGCATGAATACTGTTTCATGTCAAATATCTAACCTTGCCTTTGCCTAGGATTATTTATAAATCAATGCTACATAAAATGAGTTAGAAAGCACTTGAGAAATCTCAATTATGAAATGGTACTTTAGAGTTAGGCAGCCTTTTCACATCTTTAGAATTCTGGCTGTCAGAGTTCCACAAAATATTTCTATACTTTTATGCCCAATCACTAATCAGAATAGTGCTCAACAATGATACTTTGAAAAAAAGGAAGTACTTTGAGGGCTATTATAATATTAACGTGACTTAACAAACTCACGAGGGGGATGGCAATCCTGTTATGATTGAAATAGTAAACCTAAATTGTATAAAAAACTTTACAGTGAGGAGGCAAATATTTTAACATATAGCCCTGGTATGCTGGTGTTAAAATAATACTCATTTAAAGTAGTATTATAATATTGTTATTTTATTTCAATATTTCTAATTTTATTTCAATACTTTTAATTAGCACAGGTTTTTGTCTGTCAGTCATCATAACTGAAGTATGTATGTGGAACTAAAAGGGGGACTTGAATAATAGTGCCATGTTCTGATGGTGTTATCAGAAATTATATCAGGACTTTGCTACTGGTATAAATTTTTTACTCTCTACTCCCATATAGCACATCTCAGAAAACAGTCACTAAATCAACAGAACTCTGGAAGAAACTGAGAACTTCCACCTTTTTGATTATAATGACAAATTATCAGATTAACCCAGGTTTTTCTAATCCAACCTCCTGGATAATCACAACTTTGTGCAAATACTCTCCTTTATGCAGATTTCATTATTAAAGACATACAACAGAATAAGTAAGTTTTCGGTTTTATGGAGTGCATATGGATAAGAATCTCACCAGGATCACTGTCTCACTTGAACTGTTCTCTACAGTAACTCCAGCATCCCTGAAATAGACATACCCAAGCCTGCAGCTGCTATTGGCTATTTGTCATGTTCTCATTCCTGAACAAAACAGTTAAGCATAAATCATCATTGAAATCATCTTAAGATATGTGAAAATGTATTTTGGCCAAGTTGTATTTCCAATTTCATTTTCTTCTTTACATAACATAGATCTCACAAAGCAAATAAAACCTGTTCAGAAAATTGAAAATGCTTATCAGTTTAACCAACGCACAAACTTTGATCCATAAAGCCAAGGACACAATTCTTTTCATTATAAAACAGAGTGAGTCAAGCCTTTACATCACAGTGAGGTTGGTTTTCTGCTTGTGTAGTTGCTAGAATCCAAGAGCTGTGTGGCAGAAGAGGTTTGTAAATGCATCAATCTCTGGATCATTACACTGAATTTGCAAAATCTTGTTTGGCTTTTTGTTTCTTTATTTTTCAACAGAAGCTTCAGCTGATCTAGAAGGTACATATTAGATACTATATTCTCCTGATGAATCAAAGTATTAGTTTAAAATTAAAATATGTAGCCTATAAGCAGTAATATAAACATCACAGGCTGTCTGATTTTTATGGCCTTTATGTTGCATGAGTTTATAAAATGTAATACTATTTCAAAGGTTTAATAGAAATCTTTCTGTAAAAATCATATATTATTATCTTCTGTTTATTTAAAAAAATATAGTATTTATATTCATTATAAATAATACTTAAACACTTTCTAAATATATGTATTTTATTTTGTTTATGGTATCTAACTATATGAAGTAATTTTAACATCACTGGCCCTCTTTTATTTCACAATATTTTTTTACTGATTATCTGGAAATTTCACATCATGAACTCCAAGCACATTCACTTCCCAGTCTTCCCATGTCTTTTGTCCTCCTCTGTGACCCAAGAGAAAGAGAAGAGAAGGAGGAGAAGGAGGAGGAGGAGGTGAAGGGGAGGAGGGAGAAAACGGGGAAAAGAAGAAGAGGAAGAGGAAGCGTGCAATTTCTAATTAGTTTTGCCCATATACTCACTAGATCATGGCCAAATGCCCCGTGGCTAGCTCACTAAAGAAAACCAAATCCTTCCCCAGTTGCAGCTCTGCCAGAAGCCATTCATTGTGGACAGCTACACTCAGCATTTTTATCAATATTTTTAATAGTTCTCTCTGATGACTTTCTGTCATCAGTTGAAGGTTGGGGAAGAGATTGTCACAAAAGCCTTCTACATCCCTTTTCCTCAACTATGAGTCTACAGTCATCAGTACCAAGGGAAAAAGAGCTTCCTTTCTCTTTATGATCAGCAGGAACATGAGTCACAGAATTACATATGGTCTTTGGTATCAGCACATGTCAGGAACCTCAGACCACCCACATCAACATGCTCTATACCACTACATGAGCTACAGATACCATCAAAATATCAACATGGCCTCAGGTGGTAGGTAGTACAGGCCACAMACTTCAATATGGCCATTGACAGCAAAGCCAACAGATATCAACACAGCTTTAAGCTGCACCCCAGGCCACAGACATTGTATGGATTTCAGTGTTAATAGAAGCCACCAGCATCAACACAGGTCTTAGCTTCAGTAGGACAATGGATCCAGACACCTGCAGTGTCACAGGCCAGGATTATCAACATGTTATCAGGCTTCRGAACAAAGAACTGACATTGCTTGCCCTTTGGTGGTAACACAAACCACAGAGTTTGAGACAGACTTGGGCTGCAGTAGCCCACAGACTTCTTACTAGAACTTTTAAAATATGTGAAGATTTCAGTGTTTAGAATATCTTTGTTTGAAGCACACAAGCGCATATATACATATTCATATATATATACGTATACATGTATATATTCACATATATGCATAAATACACATCATACACATATACCCCACACATACACACATACATATGCACATATACCCCACACATACACATGAACATATGTTACACATACACACACAGACATACCTCACACATAAACACATGTTCACACACATACACAGTCACTGATGGACACGTTTCTTTGGGTGTCTGCACACAGCACATGCTCAGAAACACATTTTTATTTAAGATAAGTAAGACTGAAGGACACAAAAGTAACTCTCCTTTTCTATACTCTATTAAGTCACATGGTGACATCTGGCCTGTTAAGTACTGAAATAAGACAGGCAAGGAAGGAATGGTAGTTCTGTATTCAGTGCTTCGTGGATACAACAAAAACTTAAACACAGATAAGTGACAATATTTTGGTTAAATTCAGCACAAGGTTTAGCAGCGCATGTTTATCAGACATGGTTTGATACACTGAGTATTTCAATTTTGCTAGGTAGTTAATGAGCCTTTCTAAAGAAGTACCTTGTAGAAAGCTAAAATATAAACTTGCCCCCCGAGGCTTCTGAACTGGATCACTTCACATTCATAATTTGAAAGAGAAAAATTTGACACTGTGAGTTTTTTGATACATCAAAGGATGGATAACTTTTCTTTAATTCTCTCCCGATGTAATTTCTCCTTTGAGCTTACATGCCTGAGTACAAATTTACTGTCCTTTCTGTGTTTGCATGCCTCTAATATAGATATAATCAAACTTTCTACCTTACTGTCAGGGATAGACTTAGGGTCTTCAACCTTGTCACAATTGTTAATTCGGGTTAAGGAATTACTTATGAGGAGCTAGCTTCTCTGTAAAAGAAAATTAACATATGTCGCCCGTTTCTCCTAAGTGTCTTTAGAAGTCCACCCTTGGGTTGTATTTGTTTTTCTTAATTGCTAAGCATAATCTCCAAATAAAGTCTAATAAAGAAGATCACTTCAGGTATTAAAGAACTGTATTTTTTTATTTGAACTTAATTTTGATTGATATAGAAAACAAATGACACTTGTTTATAAGTTATCATGTGATTCTGGTCAATATGCATATTGGGTAATGGTGAAAATCACCATCGAGCTCCTGACATTCTAGTATGTTTGCTGACGGAAATGTCCATGGTCCTTTTTGTTTTAGGGACGTGAAGTGCCCTGTAATCACCTTCATACATAATAAAAGCTCAGTAAACTTCTCTTTTGTCTCTAACTGTAACATGATGCAAATTAACCAACTGCCTTCATCCCTTCCTCCCTGTAACCCTCCCTAGTGCCTGGTAGACACCATCTTTCTAAACTTAACTTCTATAAATTAAGTTTGGGGATTTGAGGGAAGCAATGTGATACTTGCCTTCCTGTTGTTGGCTCATTTCATGTAACATATATGTCTCCAGATTATCTGTCTTGTCCCCCATGGTGGGATTTAATTCTCCTTTTGGCTGGATAGTATTCCTACTGTATACTTAACGCTATTCTCTTTGACATGTGTCACTTGGTGGATAGCCAAGATGCATCCACTCTCAGTTGTAAATGATGCTGCAACAGATACGAAGAAACACAAGACTCTTCAGCACACTTATGTCCTATTATTTTGTTGTATGCCCAGTAGCAAGACTGCTGGATTATGTGGTAATCTTTTAAATTTTAAAGAAACTTACAGACTCTTCTCTGAAACAATCAAATAATTTTACATTCATTTAAAATATAGATGAAGGGCCGCAGCCAGTCCCACAATGCCCAGAGGAAGCTCCACTCCCAGGTGCTCTAACATGCCCAGGATCATAGGATSAGAGGTGAGGAGGAAACAACATCTGTAACAACACCTGGAGTAACTGAGAACAGCAAGGCCCAGGCAAACAGGAATTCCTCCAGACTGGTGGTACAGGTTCCTTCAGGCCTGTTTGGGCCTGTGCCCTGAGCAGACCTTAGGTTCAAACTCTGCAGTCAGTCCCACAACATCTAGAGGAAGCTCCACTCCCAGGGACTTTTACATGCCAAGGATCACAGGATCACAGGGTCACAGGATCACAGGATCACAAGATCACAGGAGCTTTGCTATAGTTTAGAGGGACAGAAGACCATTCTCAACACCAATTGCCGCAGTAGTACCACATGAAGGTAGTCAGACAACATGTGACGACTCATTGACTAAAATACATTTTCAAATGTCCATGATCTGTTCTATATATCTTTTGCTTAAATATATAGATGTATTTATTTCAATTGTAGCAATCTGCTCTTTGATAAGGACATATTAGAACAAGATGAATTAATCAAAGAACATGTGCTTATATACTTTCAAGGCATGCAGAAAGTACAAAAGAGAAAATACCTTTCTTTAAAAAAGGAAGAACACACTGCAAGACATTCAGAAATAGTATTGTCATTACATCTTACTCTGATTTTTACAAACTGCCACAGTTGTGGCATGTCTTGCTTCTAAATAACAACAAAAATCCAGTTCAGTGTGTTAGCCAAATGGAAATCTGTCAGAAATAACTGAAGTAATTTCTTTAAAACATCCACAGGGATGTAGAGTTAGAAGAGTTAATGTGTTCAATGCATCATTACTTCTCAACCTCCTTCAACAAAAGGGAAATCAGTTTTTGGTGTATGGTGTATTTCAGTGCAGAATAATAAATAAATGTACATTATACATATAATTCTAAGCCCAATTGAATAAAGTAATTTTGTTTCTAAAGCANAAAAAAGGAAGAACACACTGCAAGACATTCAGAAATAGTATTGTCATTACATCTTACTCTGATTTTTACAAACTGCCACAGTTGTGGCATGTCTTGCTTCTAAATAACAACAAAAATCCAGTTCAGTGTGTTAGCCAAATGGAAATCTGTCAGAAATAACTGAAGTAATTTCTTTAAAACATCCACAGGGATGTAGAGTTAGAAGAGTTAATGTGTTCAATGCATCATTACTTCTCAACCTCCTTCAACAAAAGGGAAATCAGTTTTTGGTGTATGGTGTATTTCAGTGCAGAATAATAAATAAATGTACATTATACATATAATTCTAAGCCCAATTGAATAAAGTAATTTTGTTTCTAAAGCAGCAAACAGAGGAGTCCATCAATCAGCTGAATACAATGTGTGTTATACAACACATGTGAAGAATAAACGTGAGAGTTCTTGTGAAAATTGAATGCTGTGTGAGAACTTTCTGGGAATCACTGACACCTGTTGGTCACAGTCGGTAATGCACTTGATATTCAGGATTACAGGTTTGTTTGTTTTATCTTTTTTGAGTTAACCATATTTTATTAAAGGAATTGTGTATGCTAATGCATAGTTATCATATTTCACTTGTAAAAGTTGTTTTAAAATATGTTAGGGTTTTAAGATGGAGGCAAATCTTGCTTGCAGACAAGCAATTGGTACAGAGGAAGATATTTCCTTAAGGGGTCTTTTTGTATACTGATGGTTACAGAACTAATCCTGTTAACTAGCACAACTAATGTGCTGTTTCACAGAAGAAAACTGTTGTGAGACTAACAATTGTAGGAAGAAACATGAAGATAGAAATCAATCAGAAAAGGAAAATTCCTATTAACAGAGTTTATGGGACCTATATATTTCCAGAAGAGATGGTTTGTAAGCAAATACTAAAATAAAGATTTTTATGATATTTTATTGTTGATTATAAAATGTAAAAGATGACCAAATGAGGTGCTTTATAAGGAAGGACAATGAAATGCTGAATTCCAATGTCTCTCCAAATCCATTTCTAGTTTCAATATATTGTGTCAAGTTTAAGGAGCCCAGATACGAAATTATTTCAATCCTTAAAACAATGCTGTTTTTATTTTTTGTTTGTTTTATATATTTTAATTATTTTATTTTTTACATTTCAAACAAATGTCCGCCTTTCCAGTCTCCCTTCCATGAAGCCCCCCATTCCATTCCCCTCCCCTTTGCCTTAAGAGGGTGCTCCCCCACACCCACACCCACTCCCGCCCTACCCTTCTAGCATCCTCCTTCTGTGGGGCATCAAGCCRCCATAGGACTAAGTCCCTCCCCTCCCACTGATGCCAGATAAGTGTCCCTCTGCTACATGTGTAGTGGGAGCCAACAATGCTGTTTTGAAAGCTATAAAATAGTTTATTCAATGTGATTTTTAACTGATAAATTTAAATAGTGTGGCTTATGTCCAATATACATGTTTGATGAAAATTATTAGATCAGCCTTAGAACATTTAGGCATCACATTTGGAGGAAAGAGTCAGAATATATCAAAGTTATTCTTTGAGAAATTTTCATTAATACAATACATTATTCTTAACTTCCATTGTCTGCCGCATAAGAAATCAACAAAATGAATGCCTCCGGACCACTTGAATGTCTGTTCCACTGACAAACATTTCCCATTCCTTTCTCTTGTCTTTAAGAGCATGGTAGTCATCATCTCCCTTGGCTTCTGCGTTCAACTCTTCTAGATTCCATATATAAATGAAACACGAAAATATGCGTGTTTCTCTCTGTGGATTATTTCCCTTAATGGAATGCTGGACAGGTCCTTCCATGTGTGGAAAGGGAAACGATTGACTTCTCTTTAGATCCCACACAGTGTTACTTGCTTTATCCTTTTGTTTGTTGGGTGCTTAGTTTGTCCTCAAACCTTGGCTGTGTATGCCATGCTCCCGAGAACATGGCAGTCCAGATGCACACATCTTCAAATTACTAGTTTTAATTCCTTCAAATATTTCTAAGAATTAGAATGGCCAGCCAGGGCAATATACAGACTTAATGCAGTCTTTATCAAGTTTTCAATGGTATAATTCAAAGAAATAATACAATCCAATTTGGAGAATGGGCGGAGGGAAGAGACCTTATGGGACATATGGTGAGAGGGGAACTGGGAAAGGTGAAAGCCTTTGGAATGTAAACAAAGAATATAGAAAATAAAAAAAGAAAATTTTTAAGTAAATAAAAATGTAGAATAAATAAAATGTAAAATTAAATAGTATATTTTCTATTACTAATTGTTCACTTCTTATGATGTAGAGTGGGCAAAACCAAAACATGATCAACCATRTAAAATTATGTGGCTAATAAACCTTTTATTGCAAAAAAAATTGAATGGAACCACTGGAGACACAAAAAGTAGCCAAACTATTTCATTATTTGCTCTCAAGATATGCAAAAGGTATTGCAATAGAATGCACAGTATTGGCATAAAATAAATCAGGCATATTGATGAGTAAAAAGACAAGAGAATTCAGAAACAAATTCTGAAATACACATAAAATGAATTTTTGACAAAGGAGCCAAGAAAATAAAATAGAGAACTGGGATGTGACATTAGCCATTGTGATACAATGTATACAGTATTATCATAATTTTAAAACTAATCTACTATATGTGTCCATGAATATTTTCACAAATCATTTATCATTTATGAGAATAATAACAATATTGTGTTCTATAATGGCTACATAACATGTCTTGGAATAAGAAGTATTTATTTTGGAAACATAAAGTTTAAAGCTGGTGTTTCTTAAGAACCTAAAGTGGAACAAAATCATAACTATTCAAAAAAGTCACAGAAGAATATTTCTGAAAAAATTCGAAGCTTTTTACTTAACAAGTTAGAGAAACCTAAAACACAAAATTGGTAGACTTTGAGACTCATAAAAGCACATAGTAAAGATCAGAACTGCAAATCAACGTCACTAGCATGAAAAATAAAATACTGAGTTCAGAATTTCCTAGAAAAAAATTATTGTGTCACATCAGGCTTTGAACTTTCAGAGACTTACATATGCCAAGCAACCACTGTACAAATGAGACACACTCCCAGTCCTATAGTAACACTGATGTTAAAAAACCATTAACAAAGTCAATAGAAAGTTAATAAGAGTTAATACTGCTAAGTGGTAGCTATGAGTGTGGTTGACAGGGACATTATAATACATTCGTGGTGAAAAGAGTGACTTATAAATTGATAATCGTGAATTTCTTTTGCCTAAAAATAAAAATAAAAATAAAGCAYGAWGATGAATGGCATATGCCCTACCTGGGACTCCTGCTCTGACTTAAAAGGCCTGAATGGTTCCAGAGAAAGAAAAACCCTTCCAACAGATCCATCTTGGAAAGTGAAGATAGAACACARTATCTTTAGTTCAATAGATCTCATGGGAAGGGGATGCATGAAGTTCATGGTGGTCCAGAAAGCTTTATTTTGCCTTGATAAGCCTCAGTAGAAAATCACAGCTGAACTGCTCATTCAATTGGCCACGGTCACCAAATTATCACACCTGGCAACTTGATATTTGCCCTTTGCCAGTGCCTGTTGTTTCACTGCGAATGTGCCACGAAGAGCTTACTGAGCATAAAACAATAGAAACTAAATTATTATTATGTTTTCTATTGCTATTAAAAAATACCCAACAAAAATGAGCTTAGGGGAGGGGATTATTTAAGGTTCACAGTTATAGTGAAGGTAATCGTAGGATAGAAGGCTGGTCACATAGCATCAGTCATTAGATAACAGAGATGAGTTTGTGCTCAGCTGGCTTCCGCCTTTTTATTCAATCTTGGACCACAGCCTGTGAAATAATGGCACCCATAGTTATAGCAAGTCTCTACCACACCATCCCTGCGATTCCAACCCCCACTGCCTTTGTGGAGCACCTGAGGCAAACCCACAGTCGGCCACCATACCCATCCTCTCTTGAATCCAGATGAGCCTCTGCATGAAGGAAAATGCAACACTTAGTGCAGAAACAATGGTAACTCAATCTCTGGGCACAACAACTAAAACTTATCTTGTAAGGCTTATTAAAATCTGATCTCTTGCAGATCCGCCATGATACTAGGAAACTCTAACAGCTGCATCTTACCCCTCTTCTGTTCCAGTTCCAAAGAGAACTAACTCTCTCCTGCTTCTTCTYTCTGTCCATCAAACTCGGAAGTCCCGCCTCCTCGCCCAGTGATTGGCTCCTGTATTAGGGGATTGGTACAGAAGAACAGCACCAGGACTAACCACAACACAAACCCCTTCAGCTCCGTCAGTCCTTCCCCTAACTCCTCCGTTAGGGTCCCTGTGCTCAGTCCGATAATTGGCTGCAGGCATCCACATCTGTATTTGTCAGGCTCTCGCTGAGCATCACAGGAGACAGCTATATCAGGCTCCTTTGAGCGAGAACTTCTTGGCATTACCAATAGTGTCTTGTTTTGGTCTCTATATATGGAATGGAGCCTCAGGGGGGGGGGGAAGTCTCTGGATGGCCTTTCCTTCAGTCTCTGCTCCACTCTTTGTCCCCATATTTCCATTAGACAGGAACAAATCTGGGTTAAAATTTTGTAGATGAGTGGGTGGCCCAATCCCTCAACTGTGACTGTGCCTAAACTCTGGATATGGTCTCTACAGGCTCTCCCTCCACTTTGTAGGGTATTGCATTTAATGCCATCTGTGTTGGGTCCTGGGAGCCACTGGCTTTCCTTGCATTCTGTTAGCTAACCCTAGTTCCCCATCCCCTACTGCTACACACCTCTGTTCAATTTCCCAACCTTCTGTATGTCACCCAGTCTCCTCAATACCTGATTCTGGCACCCCTTTTCTCTCCCTCTTCTCCCTTCTTCCCAAATTCCTCCCACCCTCTACTTCCCATGATAATTTTGTTTCCCATTCTAAGTAGAACTGAAGCATCTACACGTTGCTCTACTTTCTTGTTGAGTATCATATGGTCTTTGAGTTGGATCATGGGTATTACAAGCTTTTTCCATAATATCCAATTATCAGTGAGTACACACCATGTGTGCTCTTTTGTGACTGGGTTAACACACTCAGGATGATATGTAGTTCCATTCATTTGCCTAAGAATTTCATGAAGTCATTGTTTTTAATAACCAAGTTCTACTCCATTGTGTAAATGTACCACATTTTCTTTTCAATTTTTTTTAATTTTATGTTTTTTATTTATCTATTTTATGTACATGAGTACACTGTTGCTGTGTTCCGACACACCAGAAGAGGGAATCAGATCACATTATAGATGCTTGCAAGCCACCATGTGGTTGCTGGGAATTGATTTCGGGACCTCTAGAAGAACAGTCAGGGATCTTAACTGCTGAGCCATCTCTCCAGCCCTTTTTATTTTTTATTTTTTATTTTTTATTTTTTTATTTTATTTTTATCCCATGATACCATGTTCCAGTGGGGTCCTACTTGGCCACAAGTTATTCTCTCCCAGCTAGCTCCCACAGCATCTCAGCTGTTTTCTCCCCACCATAACCCCTTTAATTGGCAGACCCACATTCCAGTAACCAAGTAAAACAAACTCTTAAAGCTTAATTAGCCAATCTGATTTATGTATAAATAATATTACAATTCACAATATGTCAGTACAATAATTTTAGAGCCAATTGATAATGATAAAAGCTTTATCCAAATATCTATAACCTTATAAAACTTGTAGCTAGTAAATGCTACACAGGTCCATTTCTGAAGGCATATCCATTCACTTCCCTTCTCCTGTGCCCTCTGTCTGTCTCCCCAACTCCTAGCTCCACGACCCTTTCCTTTCTAATCTCAGGCCTTCAACTACCCCAATGTGACTGGGCATGGAAAGTCCTGGAACAAGTGTCCATTATCTTACATAAGCTTTGCAATTTTATGAGGTCCCATTTGTTGATTGTTGGTCTTAAAGCATAAGCCATTAGTGTTGTGTTAAGGAAAATTTCCCCTGAGCTCATATATTCAAGGTTCTTCCCCACTTTCTCTACTATTAGATTCAGTGTATCTGGTTTTATGTGGAGGTCCTTGACCCACTTGGTCTTGAGCTTTGTGAAAAGAGATAAGAATGGATCAATTTGCATTCTTCTACATGTTGACTGCCATTTGTACCAGCACCATCTGTTGAAAATGCTGTCTTTTTTCCACTGGATGCTTTTAGCTCCATTGTCAAAGATCACATAGGTGTGTGGGTTCACTTCTGGTTTCTCAAGTCTATTCTATTGATCTAYCTGCCTGTCTCTGACAAATACCATACAGTTTTTATCATTATTGCTCTGTAGTACAGCTTGAGGTCAGGGATGGTGATTCCCCCAGAAGTTCTTTTATTGTTCAGCATAGTTTTTGCTATTCTGAGTTTTTGGTTATTCCAAATGAATTTGCAAATTTTAATTTTAATTATTTTTAATTTTTTTACAGTATAGTCATTGCCCACCTCCCAGTCCAGGATGAATCTCTCTAGATTTTCTTCAGAATGCCCAGTAATTCCAGAACAACTGATTCAAAGCAGTCCTATATCATCAGGTAAATCATGTGTCCAACAGCCTCCAGTATCATAAAGTGGAGATTCCACTCTTCTCTCAAATAAATGATAATTTTGCCCCTCTGCATGATTTCCCATTTTGGAAAAAAATAGGATGGGCTACTAGAGATGTGTGGTTTGCACCTTTTTTACCATTGTCCTATAATAGCTATGGGGAAGAAGAGAAGGAAGGATGAATGGAATGAATCAGAACCCCACAATACATATTTTCCAGGATAGCTTATCAAACAGGCCTTTAAACTTCAAACAAGTGATATAGTTCCACGGTTCTATTCTGGTAAAATACTCTAGACATACAATCAAAATGTATGATTCTATTAAGTGAAAAATGAAGTTACAGKAATATAAAGCAGTTGGTATAAAACAATTTATGCAAAAGCCTTGCTTTCAATAATTCCTTCAGAATCATGTAATGTTTAGAAATTCTCATCAAGTGGCTACTCCACTCCACAAGTACATTTTTAAAAGTATGCATGGATCTCTTTAGAATCTTATTAATGTTCTTAATGAAAAAAGATTTGGTTAGCTAAACCCTGCTACAAATATTTAGCAACAGTCTTCCAGGGACAAAAGCATTCTTTTTATGCTAATTGACAGAAGCAAAAAGAAAAAGTATCCACATTAAACATAAATGTTAAGATACACTGGTGAGAAACTTAATCCTTAAGCATTCAGAAATTTCAAATGCTAAAGTGATTTGATATTTTCCTGATCTTTGTGATCTTTCAAAGATATGCTGAGTTAGTTCTAATGAAACACATTTAACTAAAATATGTAAATGCTAGATGACAGTTAAATACAACAAAAAATATTTTTACTTAGTTGGCTTTAATTATTGTAGCATCTGTTCTATTGTATATTTCTTTTTTTAACTTCTTTTCTTATTATATATTTTCTTTATTTACATTTTAAATGTTATCCCCTTTCCCGGTTCCGCCCCTTCCAAACCCTCTAATGTACCCCCCTCCCCCAACTTCTACATTTCTTTAAAACACAAAAGCTCAGCAGAAAAAAAAAGGAACCATCAAAGTTCATAACTGAAAACTTTGAAATACATGTACTTGATCAAGAAATGGAAATAAGCAATTTCAAGCTACCATGGTAAATAAAATTATAGAAATAGGGGAGTTTTGAGCAATCTCCTTTATATATGCACCTGATGAGTATTACACAGCTACCTTATATTTCAACATTTCATTTCTATCATGTTTTCAGGTGGATTTGGACAAACTCGGGGCTCAACACTGTGGAGCAGGTTCCAACATATTCATGAATTCTCAGCACCTGATTTCCTTTCTGGGGAAGAATAAAGCACAAACACAAAATGATAGCATGCATTTGGGTACAATTAAGTCCATTTGAAGAATAGACCTGGAAGCGAGTCAAGAAAGGTAAAAACCTTTATGAGGATAAATGCTTCACCCACAATGTGATTTCGATAGAGTACACATTTGCTCAGACAATTCCAATTACTGAAGAAAAGCAGCACCATTCCCTAGCACAGTGAACACTGGTGTATGTCAGCATGTCAGCGGTCATTTGGAAGGAATTTCTCCCATGATTTTGATAGCACAAGTGTGTACAGAATAAATAAACGTCAGTTTAAACAAATTACTCACGAAAACTGTTCTGGGGCAGTGTTTTGGTATTCCCTCAGGCCTTTGGCAACATCAGGATCTGTCACCCATGGTCATTGAGGAAAGGCTATGTCAGAACAGCCAAGTAGTGACTGAGTGCACATCCTCAGACAGGCATCTCCATATGACCAGTTCACCTGGCATCTGCTGCCTGGGCTTCCTCTTCTTCCTCCTGACAACCTGCTCTTCCAGCCTCCCCAAGGGTACTATTTGTTGATACATCCTTGACAAACACCTGTCTGAGATATCATACAACCATTGAAAGCTCAATTAATTTCACTTAAAATAGAAATAATGTCTGGCTCTCATTCAAATCCCATTTGATGTGTGTGTGTCAGCAAGAAATCTATAAAGAGCCCCTGGGGCTTGCTGTAGCATTTCACTAGACTCAACTCACATGAAATGATAACATTAAAAATTGTCAAGTGTGTGTTAAAAAAAATCAAGCCATACTGCTAAACTCCTGGATTGGTAAGTCTTAGAAAAAGGCTTTTGTCTTAATTTCCTCATGTTCTATTTATAGCTCAATGCCCTACTAATACTTTGCTTTAGCTTTGGAGAGAGGGTCTCATATAGCTCAGGCTGGCCTCAAGCTCACTATGTGGATGATACTGGCCTTGAACTGCTGATCCTCTCAACTCTACCTTGTAAACACTGAGATTACAGACGTGCGCCAGCATGCCTGCTTCTTCCAAAAATTATCCTATAACCTAGTGATTGGAGTCTCCTGATTTTCAAATTAGGAAATCAAATTAGTTGATGCTAGATAGGGAAAAGGTGCTCTGTTGACAGCTGTCATTTTGGTGAAATAAAATCTGAATCCAATATCATAGCCATGTTTCAGTCAGTTTACTTTTCTTTTACATTAAAGCTGGATTAAAGCACTCGTAGCTCAAATGGTATCTTTCCACCAGGTGAAGAGGTCTGGTATTCCTCAGAGAAGTGTTAGCAAAGAAAAAGAAGAAAGTTTCTACTTCCTTCTCACCCCCTTTCACCCTTCTGTTCCTTCAAACCCAGCCTTGTCTAACATCTGAAATTTGCACTCTGAACCACAAGATATAAAGAGAACACAGAACATGTTTGATGGTACCATATCCTTTTCCTAGATGTCCTGCGAAAAGAAAAAAGAAAGTACAATTAAGAAGCCTACTTGTATATGAAAGCATCATGACCTGTCATCTAGGTTATCACAAAGAATCACTTCTTCTATCATGTCTTCTGGTGGATTTGGATAAATTTAGGGCTCAACCCAGTGGAGCAGTTCCTAACAGCTCTGTGAGCTCTCAGCACCTGATTTCTTTTCTGGAAAAGCAGAAAGCACAAACACAAAATGATAGCATGCATTAGGACAATTAAGTTTTCTAACTAGTTAAAATACATCTATGACAGTATGAGTTGGAAATTAATGTTATAATATTATTTTAATATTCTTTGCATTTTATATGTTAAGATCAAATTTTACATTCAAGTAAAACACATCCCACTTTTTGTATTCTTTAAAGCAACTTTGAGGATTACATTCATCCATAAATCTTGTACACTAATTCTAGAATGTGTACACACTAGGGAATAAAGACTCAGATTCTACCTAATATCATACTCCCTAACTGGATAAAGTAGGAGCCGAAGTCTCTCAGTCTTTTTGTATCTTCTGGATAAGTTTCAGTGTAAAGATTGATAAAGAGATTAAAATGTGGGGCTCAATATGTCCTGTTAAGCCTGTAACTTAAAATGTGAAAGAATTATTTCTTTAGACACCAGTGAGATGGCTTCGTGTACAAAGGCATTCAGAGGCTCCCTACCAAGCCTTTGACCAACATGGTGGTAAGGAACACCCAACTACTATAAATTGTTCTGACCTCTAAATGCATGCTCTCTCTCTCTCTCTCTCTCTCTCTCTCTCTCTCTCTCTCTCTCTCTCTCTCACACACACACACACACACACACACAATGTTTTTAAACAGCAAATTATATTTGCCAAGTCAAGATATTAAGATAAAATTAACTTAAAAATGACTAAAAACCTAATTTCATGTGTCCTTTATGTTTACATTGCATCTATCTTTGGGTGACATATTAATCTTTAYAGTAATGCTTTAGTTGGTTTTATAGGACACAAAGATAAGGATGTTCACAAGGATTTATTGTTTACATGAGTTTATACTTCAATTAAGAGGCAAAGGTGTGCTTAGATTCTCTATGCATTATACAATAATATTTTATATTTTGCAATGATTATTTTGCGGATAGAAATTGTTGAATGTCTCCATGATTGCTTGTACTGTTATGAGTCAATTCAAAGGAATGGATGTAGTTAAGTATATTTAGAATCAGAGAGCTAAAAACAAATTTTGTTTTCAAATAATATTAGTTGAAATGTTCACAAGGGAAGATACTTGCAAGCAATGGAAGGATTAGCCTAGATACCAACCCAACCACAAAGACAATAATATGTCCATTGCCTATGGCAATGACGACATGAGGTAGAATTTATGGGAGTGGCCAAGTAATGATTGCTCTTACTTGAGGCCCACTTCGAGAGTGGAAATCTATGTCCTACTCTGCCAGGGAACCAGAGTCCTAGGGTAGAACCAAACATGACTGGGAAAAAAGTGAAATGATTCCTAGTGACATTCTRCTACACTCATAGATCGATCAGTGCCTTGTCCATTTGTCATCAGAGAGGCTTTCTCCAGTAGCAGATGGGAGCAGGTTCAGAGACCAGACATTTTGCAKAGGGACAGACATGTAAATTGGAAGTCTCGATCAGTTCCCTCCCCTTGGAGCTCTGGGAATCTTATGAAGAAAGGGAGGAAAGAGTGTAGGAGTCAGAGCAGATGAAAGACATGAGGAGACCCTAGCTCACTGAATTGGCTAAGCTGAGCTCACATGAACCTGCATAGACTGCAATGGCAAGCCTGAGGCCTGCAGAGATCTGCATCAGGTTCTCTGTATTTATGTTACTGCTGTTAGCTTGGGGTTTTCGTGAGACTTCTAACAGTGAGAATGAGTGTATCTCTGACTCTTCTGCCTGCTCTTGAGACTCTTTTCCTCCTGTTGTATTGACTTGTCCGGCCTCTATAAAAAGCTTGTGCCTTGTCTTATTATATCCTGTTTTGCAATGTTGGTTGTTGTCTCTTGGAGCTGGAAGAGAGGGCCCATGGTTGAGATATATTGTATGAGAGAAGAATCTCTTTTCAATAATAATATTTAATAATTAATAATTGATAATTAATAATAAATAATAATAATAAACAATAACAATGACAACAACAGCAATAAGAGTGGCCTAAAAAGTTGAAATTATTCTGTTTCAAGTAAAGAAATTCTAGAAGAAGCTTCTTTAGTAGTCATGTGATAGTACTTGAAATTTCAGGCATGTTGAATCTTTCCATCTGAGTACATCCCAATCAAGGCTTCCTTGTTTTTCATACATACAATCTTCCCTGTCATTCTTTAATACTACAAATATTGCTCCAGCTATCATGACTGTACCTATTTGGCCAAATGAAAAAGAGAGATTGTGGGCTTCACATTCATCTCCAGGTCCTCCTGGAATTCATTTTCCAAATTATTCAAGGCTTAGGCCCAGACTTTACTGCAAATACACCCAACTTATTTGTTCTTTAGCCATAGCCTTGTACTCAGTTAATGACATCATTCCGGAAAAAAGGAGAATGAGTGTATGTGTAAGGACAACAGAATGCAGTACTTTGAAGAAATGAACTGATCTCTTAACCTGAGATCAAATGGAACAAAATCTATATTCTGGCTTCTTCCTACAAGAAAAAAAATCATGCTTTTCCAATGGCTACATAAATTCCTCAATGTAAGCACTGAGTGTTGACTTTTATTCCACACAGGTATTGATAGTATAAATATGGTAAATTAGTATGTGTAGTGAAATTTTCCCCCAATTAATTGATTGTATACTAAAAACAACAAGAAGCCAATCATTGGGCAAAAAGGAGGAGGCGGGCCAGACCTCTCTCCGGGTCTGAGGGAGGAAGAGGGGACAGAGAAGGAAGGAATAGCCTTTTTTGTACTGCAATGCAGGGGTGAGAAGAGCAAAATGTAGACCAGGGACTGTTAGATCTRGTGGCCAATTCCACCACTGGAAGRTTTTCAACACAGAATAGTTGAGTTTAGGACAATTGATTTTGCRCCCAGCAATTGTGTCATCTGTTGATTCTAAACTAAGATTTTCTGATGTTTTCCATTTGGAGCAACTCAGGTGGGTCAGAAAGATTTACTGAATTTATGTTTTGATACTCTGGGGAGAAATCCAGTGACTTACTATTGATGGAATTCTACAGGGCAGGTCTAAGTCACAATTAACCTTTGTGTAACTGTCTTTAATAACTTCACTTTATAGGGAGTTGAAATTCTGTAACCTTCCTATGTGCATAGCCAGATGGATTTGGTTTAGATATCTATAGACCACACAGTCTGTTTTATTGTTTTGAAAACAGATAAAGCAGACTCAGAGACAAGCTCCTGCAGAGACTATAAGTTCAACCCTTCTGCCATTTAGCATGTTCTTTTGCTATAATTTTAARATATCAACTTTAATCATTATTCCCTATTTTAAATTAGTAAAATATTGACTTGAAGTAATTACAAATATAAACAATTTACATTATGAGGCTTTTATTCAACTTTTATTAGATTAATTCTGATCRTTCTTTTAACCTCAATTTTCTTTATCACATTATTGGATATTCTTTACCAATGATAGACACAGATACTAAACTAAATCGTAGGTATTCCTAAATAAGTTAGTATATGTTTTGAAAGAAAATCATGTCAGAACAGGTCTCAGCAGTTAAGAATATTGGTTATTCTTTTAGGAACCAAGATTTTATTCTCAGCACCCACGTGATACCTTACAACCTCTATAACTCCTGTTCCAGGTTACGTGGTTCCCTCCTGTGGGCTCTGCTGGCAGCAGGAACACATATGTTAGACAGACAGACAGACAGACAGACAGACAGACAGACAGACAGACAGACAGACAGAAATAAACATTCATACATATAAAATAAACCTCTAATTAAAACAAAACAAAACAAAAAATAACAAAAAAATCACAGTTGCCAGATTTAGAAAAGAAACATTTGCTGTGCTGGGATAAGGGCAAACAAGTGTATAGTTAGTATATGATTGTGACTGCCTGCATGCAAAGGCTAGGAGACAATTCTGAGCAATCAATGCTCTTTCTACTATGTAGATTMCAGAGCTGTAACATAGCTCATTATGTTTGGTAGCAGTTGCTATTGCCTGATGAACCATTTCACTAGTATGYACAGTTACATATTTGGTCTCTTAAATATTTCACTGCCTCCTCTTCCAGATACCTAAATTTATGTCAAAGATACTTTATTAGACCCTGGAATTTAATTTTGTTACTTTTTCAATCTCTAAGAAGCATGAGGAGAAGGGAAGCAGAAAGAAGATAGTAGGTCCACACACACATGCTTGGTGGGCCTGAGGCAGGCAGCTACAGGAGGATGTGGTGTCTTAGAGCATTGGGATGAGAAAAGAATGAGCTAATGTATATTCTGGGTCACCAAGCGATACACTTAATCCAAGACCTATCTGTTTTGAAATCCTCTCCAAGAGACTGTAAGTCAGTAGCAGCCTATCTATCGGAGGCTGTTTGTCACTCTCAAGTGGCTTTTCTTTCTTCACTGCAAACTCAGCTTAACATACTTACAAGTGTGTTCATTAATTTCAAACTGCAACCTCATCAGCAAAAGCATAAATAAAATTCTGTCTCTCAGTATTTACATTAACCTCATGAGTCACATTCATGGTCTAACAATAGAATCTATTGTACATATTGCAAACAACAATATATCTGTGTAATAATATAATATAAAACACAAAGAACAAATATGAGCATGAGTTTCAGTCTCTCTTTTCATTACTTAGTTTCTTGGGACATGCACCCCACCCCACTTAGGATACTATTGTTCTAGACCTAAAATCTTGCTTCCAAAATGTTTTTAGCACATAGACATGTGCCTCTGAAGCCTTCCTTCCCCTGCAATGACATGCCCCCCC
>BDUI01002649.1:110380-128343 GCA_002335545.1 Apodemus speciosus | reverse complement strand
CCACCTCTGAGTCTCAGTGCGCACATCTGCTCAAAAGGCCTGGGAATGCTCTGTTTGCAGATGGGAAGGTTCCCAGGGGATAGTGTATGTGTAAGGATCATGCACAAGATAGACATGCCCTTCCGCTGGAAATGTGGYGTTTACTATCCCGCTAAATATGTGGAAGGCTACGGATTTCCAAGTGGGAARCAGAGAGCGCCTTGTAAGGAGCTGGGGCAGGCCTCTGTGTGCAGAGATCACTCATACTACAACCTCYYGCCGGTAAACTGGGCTTGGCCTGAGGCCACAGACATCACTGCTCTCACAATGAAGCTGGGACAAACACCTCATGCTCTCACAGTGGCGAACACTTCCACATTCTCCAGGCTTTTCCAGACGAAGGCTGATCCGAATGGAAACAACTGATCCAAAATGCTAGGTATATTATTGTCAAGGTGACATCAGAAAGTCAAGAGAATGACGGACTTGTAGCCTGACTCCCAGATTCTACTCCAGACATGTTTTTTTTCTGTTTTTGTTTTTTTGTTTTTAAGAGCTCAAAGAACAGAGGTCAAGTTCCAGGTAGTTTGGGTTACTACCGGGTGTCTGGCCCCTGAATAACAGAGGAGAGGAAGGAGCTACCTTCCAGATCCTATGTAGAGATGTGCGGATTACTTCCCGTCCCACCAGAAGCTCAGAGGAAACTGGCACACACTCATGGAAGCTCACACAGTTCAATTTGCCCTTTCTTCTTAGGCATTTGTGGTCACTCAATTCACCTCTATCACAACTGTTAAGGTTAAAGGGGCAATGTGCTGTGGTATTTTCTCAGTGGAAGTGGGTGGTATATAAATTGTAAGCCAGTAACGACTCCACTTTCCACCAATCTCCCTTCATACTGTGTCTATCCATCTCACCTCTACATAAAAATCTCTAGGCTCTCTGTTGTTTATGATGCTTTTTTTTCCCTATTGACCAGAACTCTACTGGCTTTTACATACGTGCATACATATACATATACATATATATATGTGTGTGTGTGTGTGTGTATATACATATACACATATATATACACATATATATACACACACACATACACACACATATATATGTATGTATATGTATATACATATATGTATATTTCATATATATGTATGTATATATACACACATATATGTATATACATACTGCTTTTATATATACATACATGCTTTTATCATGTACATGTACATGTATATATTTTCATATATACATACATACTTTTACATACGTGCACATATATGTGCATGTAATATACATATGTATATGTATATACATATATGTATATTTCATATATATATGTGTGTATGTATACACACATATATATATATGAAATATACATACATATATATGAAATACACACATATATGGTTATTAACTCTATAAGAAGTTCATACAATATAATTTGATCATGTCATCCACAACTCTTTCTCCTAACTCTTCACAGATTAACCCCACACCCACACCCACACCCCCAACCCACTTTCCCAGTTTCATGTCTTCTGTTTTTTCTAGTAACCTATTGATTATCTAGTAATTATCTATTAAACTATTTAGTTTGTGCTGCCCATGTGAGATGAATCAGTGGCTTCAGGGTACTAATTGCTCTTGCAGAGGCCCAACGTTCAAATCCCAGCACCCATAATGAGTGGCTCACAACCACCTGTGACTCCAGTACCAGGCAATCTAACTTTTATACTTTTTAATATGCAACAAGCTCTTTCCAAGGGCTAGACAGAAGTCCCCTTGTGTTGTTATGCTAAGAGACTAGGCCTTCCTCGGTTTCCCTGCAGGGGAGTTTGAGACTTGATGAGGCTGCYCAGCTTCTTTAAGGCAGCAGTTCAGGTAAACTTACCGATGCTGTGCAAATCTGGAAGTGAGCCCACTGAGATGTCCTCAAGCTGTAACCTCCACGTGACATTTACTCCTAAACGCTCWGCAGTCAGACACCCCACCTGTATCGAGGAGTTGTCACAGACAGTGCTGGAAACCAGGGTCCCAAATGTCTTTACCTGCATGGAGACAGACATCTTGGTTTAGGAACACAGAATCAAAAGCAACTGATATCAAGCATGCGTCGGGAGTGTCGGGCTTCTGCTGCTCCCTGTAATCCCCCACCATCCTGCTCCTGATGATTGGGTACTAAAAAGCCTCTCCCCGACCTGAGTCTCCTTGACAGTAATGCTGAGTTTAGACCRAGCYCTCAATGATGGAGAGGCTGGCACATACCTGGATCTGACAGAAGCCACGGGCTATCAGCTCATCCAGTATGAAGACGCGGAAGGCCTGCAGCAAGCCAGAGTAGTCAACGCTGCACATCTTGCCTGGTGGGAGCAGGAGCTGGAAGTGTGCTTGAGTCTGCATGGTCTGCCACGGCTGAGGCCCTGCAGCCACGCACAAGAGGTCAGTGGGTTGGGGCAATAGCTCTGTAGGATTTCTTCCTATGGGTTTTCCTTGACACATAGTCCCTCCTAATTTAGCGTCAGTACACAAACCCTGGCTTTCTGGTTCACTGCTTTAACTCTGAATCACTTAGCCTCCTCGCAGCAAGCTCAGAGCTGCTTTTGTCTCTAAATCACGTTGCTTCTTCATAGGGATTCTGACATTCTCCATGGAAAATCTCCCATACTGCTTGGCATATAAACACCACCACCCCACATTCTACAGCAGGCTAGGGGAGATGTTCTCTAATGCTGCTCAGTGTTCAATGAAGGTTGACTTACTTGGTCTTAATTTCAGCTGGGGTCACCCTGTCATAATCAAGTGACAGGCCACTTATTTGTCCACACCACATCTTAAACTTTTCCTGTATGCGAACCCTCTACAACCCACAGGGCTTTGCAGCTAATCCTATTCCGGACATTCTGGCAGTCAGCTAAATATTGTGATGTAGGTCAGTCCCTGAATGTGGGTCTCCACCTCAGATACCATTCCTAACACTGCCCCAGGAAGGTTGAGTTCCAGCTGTCCAGTTCTGCTAGGGCTGCTCACAGCACCACTTAGCCAAGTCAGGCTCGGGCAGAAACCCATACTGCCACACTATTGCATGTGTGGGTGGGTTTGTCTTTACTTGAGTCGAGTRGGTTCTTGGGGGCAGCAGGAGAAGCTGAACATAGAAAGAAGCCTGCATTTACCCAAGATACTGATGCTCACCTGGCAGAGGTCTTGGACCCCTACCCTGCCAGGCATTCTCCATAGAGAGCAAAGTGAATATGGGGAGAGGTTGGGGCTCACTGTATCTCAGAGCACATCATATATGGTCCCTAACTCAGCAGAAGGAGCATCCACCGGCTGAATCTGGTTCCATCCAAGTAACCACAAGGAGTCTAGAATAATGTCAACTTTCCCATATGCATTTGGCTCCAGAGAACCACCAATAAAATCTAATCTGCTCCTTCTAGAAGCAGTGCTTCTAGAAGTGGGGCAAGCTCTCCAACCCTGACTTAGTATGAAAAGGCTGTACTTGAATGGCAGAAAGACTCTTTAGCAATAGCCCTGAGACAAAACAGAGTGCAGAAGTCTCCCCATTGCTACTCACGCTGACAGGCTCGGGGTGGTGGCTGTGTCACCCAGCGCTGACTCTCCAGGCTACAAATCAGTGGCCCTGGTGAAAATGCACTCCGGAGGCCCTGGCGGCAGAGCAGCTGGCACTGCTGAACAGTGCTCGCTCCTGAGCTTGAGGCTGTCTCACAGAAGACCACTCCATCAGCCACATCTGACCCAGAGGACGGCAGTGGACACTGTGGGGCTGGGCACAGAGAGGGAGGAGAGTCATGGGCACCTCCCAGACTGAAATAGAAGTCCAGCTCTGCCTCTCTTGCTTGTTCCACAGGCCCGTTCTGGTTGTCTCCTGCTCGTTCAGGGCCTCGTTCTTCCCCCTCCTTCGATGCCTTCTCACTGGATAAGTTCACTATCCCTCACTTTCACCAGAAAGCCAGAAAAGTTGAGTCCTACAGCAGCATCGCCAGCTACATTACAAATCCAATGACCACCATCCTCTTTACCTCAGGGCTCACAGCCCAGCAGTTGTCCACTACAACCTCCCCTTTAACACTCAGAATTGAGCCTGGGGCAACTTCAGGCCTCATGAAGGTTCCAAGTCTGCTCCACTCTCCTGGGTTTGAATGAGCAGTGTTTTCTAGCCCCTCATCAGGAGCTAGATCCCAGAGTCCGTTGGGATTCTCTAGTAACTTGGGGAGTTCCTAGAGCCCAACTATACTCAGTCACTAAGAGTTCACCAAACTCGTCCCATTACTGCAGGGGTCTGGAGATGTCACCTCCTCTCAGGATACTTCCCAAGCCATCTGCCCCCATATGAGATACAGAGAGGCTTGCAGGTCTGGCAAGAACTCTGACTCCCCAAAAGTTTCTAGTATAGTGCTACGGCCCAGGAGCAGACGGACACCTTCGTCATCAAGGCGATCGTTAAGCTCTTAGTGTTGTGTCCTTGGCCAGAACATCAACTTGTTTCTTTGTATTTTGTTTTGTTTGGTTTTATTTTGTTTTAGACACAGTCTTGCTATTTTTGTCACCCAACCAGGACTCAAATTGGTGATCTACCTGCCAGGGAGTACTTGGCTCACAGGCATTGCCTCCATGGTAGGCTTTTAATGAGTTTATGATAAATGTAATAATGCAGTTTCCTATGCTTATATGTAACTTGATCAGTACTTGATATTCAAGTAACTTCCTAAATTATAGCTAAAAATGATGCTTCTCCTGATTGAGATAGAGAAAACCAGGCCACACTCCATTGAGCTACCACAATAGATTTTTGAAGCACAAGGCTCTTCCCACTTTCAAGACCAGGCTATGGAAGTGCACACACTAGTTTTCCCACCACATCAATTAAATATCTTAGTATTCTGCCCATTCTTGTTCCACCAGCACAGGGTCTCAGAGACCCCCTAGTACAGCTTGAGGCTTTTAGCCTACAGTACCGCCAGCAGTTCAAGACTTACTTTCACAGGCAGGCTGGGTGCCTACCACACGGGTTCCTGGCACTTCCTCTCCACTACCCAGGACACACCAGCAACTGCCCTGGGCCAAGTCACACTGCACTGGGGAGAAGCCCCCATCTAGTGCCTCRCAGGCTGGAATGTAGCCAAGGCCGACTTTCCTGGACAGGGCTCTGCTCTTGAGGACATCACAGAGGCCAGGACCTGTACAGAGGCAAGTAAAGGAGATCATGCTCTGCTCTTGCTCCTAGCATAGGAGCAGCTGCACATACCTTCCTGCTACCCCTGCCCTACTAGGTTAGCTGCTTGTAAGGCACATGGGGTCTGTGCTCTGTCTCYCCCATTGCCTACGGTAGAGGKCCTCAGACCCTCCCAGGAGATTTCAGYGGTGAGCCACTGGAAAGAAGGGCAATACGGGTGCAGTATGGAGCCATGGGACAGTCCTGAATTAACCAGAACTATATGAAGCCTTCCAGCACACTGCTGGAGGTCTGGGAGAGTTAGTTAAAGATGAGTGGGGAGAGTTAGATACCTTCTAGGTCACACTGAACAAGTCAGAGTATGCCCTCTCTTTTAAGTGCTAACCACAGTTAGCTACAAGATCTCAGGTGCAAGCAATGACAAAGTGAGAAGAATCCAAGAGGCCACACACACAGGGGTCTAATGTGGGAACCCTGAGTCACGGCAGAGTCCAGGGTTGGTCTTGGGAACATGAGCACATGACACCAAGCCATAGAGCCAGGCAGAGTGTGCAATGACTCAGAGCTGCACAGCCAGTGTCCCCCAAAGTGCCAGTGCCTCTGTAGGCAGGGGCCGATGCTGGATAATGATAGCAGCGAGTGATTCTCGGTTACCGAGCACAGCAGACTCCTGGCCACACTGATTTTTCTGAGAGCATTCAAGATAGGAAGAGTGCCTGGGCTCTAGATGAGAAAACCGGGTCACATTTGGATCAGGAGCTGTGTCCTAGCTGTGGGGGTGGCAGAGCTGAGACTTTGGCCAGTACTCACCCGGGAGGCTTCAGGGCAACAAGGAGGAGAAATGGTTACTCACACTGAGCGCTGCCATTCGTGATGGCTGGCATCCCTTCTCCTGAGGCTGGGTCCACACACCAAGTTCCTGTTCCTGATGTCTGCTGCCTAACATATTCTCCCGTCTGCAATAAAGCAGTGGTCCTTTCAGTATAACCAAGGTTTTGCCTCTCACGTATTGGTAGAAGAAAGTCTTTCAAGAATATTCCTTTCTAAACAAATCGTGACAATTTCTCCAAAGAAAGTTGTCCATGAAGGGGGTCACTGTCTCACTCTCTGGAGTGTTGGCCACCAAGCAAGGACAAGCTGTGCCATTTGAGATCAGAGGAAATGGAGTCTTATGAGATGTGAAGGGTGGAGTAATGTCCCAGAGCTAGACAGTAGCACCGCTGCAGCATGCCCGTACCATCTAGCTCCACACGGCCCAGAACCAGCTCCACAAATTCCAGAAAGGACTTCTAATATGGACCATCAGAGAAGCCCTAAGTACCTGTGATTAGCAATGCAGGCATGCCCTAACACAGTTAGCCAACCCCCACCTGTTGTTGAGGACCCATAAACAGGACCTGTCTGTGTTGGCTCATCCTCTCCTGACCTGTCTTGTGTCAGCAGGGTTTCTAGCCTGACACAAAACTAGAAGACAAGCCTAAATTCAACTATTTAGACCTCAGTTTCCCCCACATAAAGTTCAGGAAACTAAGCTAGATTGATTCTTTCCTTCTTTGTGTGTGTGCGTATGTGTGTGTGTGTGTACATGATTGTAGATATGCATAAGATGTATTTGTGTGTGCATGAAGGACAAAGGAGCATCTCAGTTGTTGTTCCTCAGGAGCCATTCATCTACTATTTTTAGATCATACATTGACCTAGAACTGATCAAGCAGGCTAGGCTAACCGGCAAGGCACCYTGGGTATCTGCCTATCTCTGCCTCCTCAAAACCGGCATTGTAAGTAAAGTACTACATGTTCAGCCTTGGCCAGGTGGGTTCTGGGGATGAAGCAAAGGTTTTTGTGCATGTAAGGCAAGCACTTTATACACTAGCTCACTCTAGAAACCCCTTCGGCAGTTAAGTCCCCTGTCATACTTCTGCAACTCAAAGCCCCGAGAGCAGAGACAACTGGAGAAAAGCGTCCATCAGCTGAGTGTGTGGAGTGCTGCACTTATTAGCTGACACTTGCTGGCTTTATGCTACATTATTGGTAGTCTGAAAACAACGCGATTTACTCAACACGTCCTGGACACTCACAAGCACCTTCACCCCAGGTGAGTCACAGCATCCAAAAGCACTCAGAAAGAGTCTGGGGGAATCTGCTGGACTCATCATTCTACACAGAGAAGGAGGGATCAGATGCCAGGCCCTGGCCACACAACTGGTCAGCTGCAGAGGTAAGATTCAAACTCAAGTGAAGTTCTGAGGGAACTTTATGGGAGAAAGTTAAAATTGAGAATACCAATCTCCATTCRTTGAGACCCAAATTGAGTCTCGCTGTCAGGTACCAATCTTTGGAGGTAAARGGAGGCCAGAGACACAGATAGCAGTTTGTGTAGTTAGGGTCTTGGCGGTTGTTTTTTCAGTACCATAGCTGGCAAGAACCTACACAATCTGTGAACCCCCAGGTCACATGCCAGGATCCCCCTCCTGGCCTTTAGAAGATGCAGAAGTTACATCTCCTTTCTCAGGAGAACAGCCATGCTGGGGACGTTGGCCAGGCTTGTCTTCAGGGAAAGGTGATTTGTCAGTCGATATAAAAGATGAAACTGTATTGGCAAATTTCTCTACAAATTAGTTTATAAGGGAGCACATTCATGGAACCTCGTGATAGCCACACCATTGCTCGGCATTACCTGTCTCTACGGGTTTCTACACTGCCAGTTTCATCTGATTTTCACCGAGCTCCCCCGGGGAGCTATTTAGGGCAAGCGGTGGGGTCATCAACCCCTTTGTAGGGAGAGAGCACAGGCAGCGGATGAGGCTCACTTGATAAGTAGCACAAATTCATCCCCTGGAGGTTTTATGTCATCAAGTCAATGAGCTGTGGGCAACAACTGCCAGCAGAGGAGCTAAGATCCACAGGGTGATGCCTTCTTCTTAGGTTGTGAACCAATAGACCAAGTACGGTGACGTCAGAAAGCATGTACTAATCAGTCTTTAAAGGCTTTTGGTGACAGATTCGTCTTTGAAGTCTCAAGCTAATGCAAGAACTAGATAAGAGAAGGATGTGGCCTAGGTCTTTGTTTAAAACAAAGTGTGACTGGGACTAGGAAGCTAAGTAAACTACCCAATGGCACACAGCCATGCCTGGAAGACCCAAGACACTCATGAATCCCGGTCAGTTTTATACTGAGGAGAGTGAACCAGAGCTCTTCAAAGTCTGCCCTCAGCCAGAGGACGCCACTGGCAGGGTCGCCTTCCCCTTGTAGCCTTCCTGAATACACAGAAGCTTACCTGTAGGCAGACTGGTGTGAACAGATCTCCTGGACCTGGGTCTYTTTGGGGTCCAACCTGTTTCCATGCAGAAATCAACCCATTGGCTCTGGATAGCTCACAGCTTGTGGGGCCTGTGGATGAGAGAYCCTTTGAATAGGTGGCTGTGAAGCTAAGTGGAGGTAGACAGCCTTAGCTAATGCCAGACTTCAGACCAGCAGGTGTGTGTTCCACAAAGCTACAACCTCAGGAAAAGCAGGCTGAAGTTCAGGGGCAGAGACACGTGAGGGGTGTATTGTTGGCTTGGATTCATCAAATGGGCCCTTGATCCATGAGTGACCCTCAGTGAGAGGCTAGGCTGTCCAACTACACATGAAATAGTGATACAATTACAGTTGTCAGAGCTGCCCAGGATCCAGGACACAGGGATCAGAGACAAGGTTTGTCACCAATTTTGGTACATCCCCAGTGAGAACACCACATGGCACAACCTGAAGTCATCATGAGCCCCAGACCTGGGGACTTAAAAAAAATGTGTCCAAGGCAGTCTCAGAAACTGGTCTGAAGGGCTAGACCCTAGAGTACTTCTCAGTTGCATGAGCAAGCTGGGTCCAGGATCAATGAATCCATTCTAGAAGTCAGATTGACAATTCCCATGGGTTTTACTTACACTGGGGCATCTGTGAGGAGCGTGCCATCAGTGAGCCTGGGATGGACTCTCCCCACACATCCACACACCAACACTGTCCTAGAAAAGAGCCGTAAACTATAAGTGCAGGAAGCATGCTGGGGACTCTCCCAAAACTTGTTTTGCATTCATAGCAATGCCAGCAAGGCAACCTATCTGGCCCAGTACCCTGCCTTACACTGTCCACAATCATAGGACTAGGCTTCTAATATCCCCAGCAAATGAGCATTTCACTTTCAAGCTGACTGGAGTTCTCTGCTTAACTAACACAGGGAAAAGAGCTAGTAGTTGAGAAGGGAAGTATTTCTCCAAGTTGCTAAAGAGGGTCAATAATCTGGACCACTTGGCTCCCACTGATGGGATCTTTCCTCTAAATATTCCTTTGCCCTCCCGAARTCTCCTTACCTGTCCCAGCATGGCAYTGCACAGGCTCCCAGCCTCCAAAAACATTGCACTGTGGCATGTAGGGCCCGGACCACAGAAGACTGGCTGCCCCATCGGACTCTCCCAGGGAATCACGGAGGCTCTGATAGAAAGTCAAGGCTAGAGATGCAGAGAGAAAAATAAGCAGAGTGTGATAGCCGCCTTGTGGGCTCTGTTCTGAGATGCACTGAGAAGGCCTCCAAACATACCCTTGCCCCCATATAAAACAGCCTTCTTATAACCCGACAGATGTTCCTCTTGGGCAGCCAGTAAACACTCAGCAGATCACCCTGTGAAAATGAACTCCAGGCTGCACTTGGAGGACTCACTCTAGCTTTGCGTGGTAACTTCTCAGAGAGTGGATTAGGTTGGTGAATGAATTCATGCCCATGGGATGCACTTAACTCTAGAAAAGAATCATCAAGGTCCAAAAGTACGCCAAGTGTGTCAGCCCAAGTGTGACGGTGGGACACTAGATTGTCATCTACAAAGTTCAGTCTCAAGAACCACACATTTGAGTTACAAAAATAAAACTCACATGTGTCTCATAATGCTTCGAGTAGCTTTATGGGTTTTGTGTTGGGTTCCATCCCTAGTTATCTGGGGATACATGTGGCCCTTCAGATCTGCTGGTTGGATGTGACCTGGAAAAGACTAACTAATCCTTTTCCATAGCCCTATGAGGTATTAGCATCCCATCTGACCAATGGCAAAACTGAGGCAAACAGATGACTACTTGGCCAAGGTCTCACAAGAGGACATGGAGGGCAGGCTTTGACCACAGAAGCTGACACATCACATGTCAACCAWCCTTGCTCCTCTGCTCAGCATTCACCACCAGTCAACACATCATACATGCACTGAGCTAGTTTGTATGTGTATTCCTCTTCTGGGTTCACATTTAGGATTCTTGGTAYAGATATTYAARTTTATTTTACACACTAATAACCAGAACCTGGCTCATAATGTGTGCTGAAGAAATAATTGATCKAGCATGATGGTATACRCTTGTAATCCTAGTTGCCRGGGTAACAGAGGCAAGAGCTACGCTACAGAATGAACTCAAGGCCAGTCTGGGAAACTTAATGAAATACAGTCTCAATTTTCTTTTTTGTTTGTTTTTAGTTGTAAAAAGAACTGGGTGTGGGGCTCAGTGGAATAGTATTTGCCTAACATAAATAAAGCCCTAGTATATATAAAAGTAGGAAAGAAAGTGAGAAGAAAGAGAAGGGCTTGAAGTAAATGCTTCCATGTACACATGCCTGAGAGGAGGGGCAAAGAGAAGTAAGTAGCTGCCRGATCCCAAAGCCACTGAGTCTGGATCTCCAAGATTCTCACCCTAGGTTCCTGCCACCCTTCCCTGTCKGGCTTCTAACTTTTCTAGTGCAAATAGCCAGGGTGTGGCCCTTCCTGGGTACCCAGAGAATTATCACCTCTGGTGTGTAGTCTTTGTAGTTTTCTGCATGCTTAGGAAGTTCTTTCCAACTTTTTGCATATCACAAATGGTCTYCATGGTTTCAGGAAGAACAGACATGCAGCATGCAGAAGAWGTACATTTGAAGCAGTCTGATGYTGTGCATGGTGCTCTCAAAGCTGGCAAGATTTTATGTAAATCCTGGTACCATTCCGCTTGGCTGTATCATCAGGAGCAAGTTACTCTACCTCTCTGATYAAGCATTTTCTCATCGGTAAAAATGAAGTCAGTACTGAYCAGAGCACGTGTTATACTGTAATAAAAGAGCTGGTAGATGACATGCATTGAGTTGCTGCCCATATGCCTCCCTGTCTCATCATTTTATAGACRGCGTCACCCTGTCCCACCAGCCAAACCGACTGACTTGTAAGATCCTCTGAGGTTAGAACAAAGACACCATTGCCAAGCCAGCCGCAGGAACCATTAGGGAAGACAGGGTGGTTCCAGCTTGTTGTAGGGAACTCACTCTGATGTCACATGAATGTTGTCAAGAGGAGGGMAGCCCAGAACCYCAGAGACAACTGAGAAGGATGAGAGCTCAGACAAGAAATGAATCTCAGATTCTGTTGAGGTGGGGTCAGTGAAAACTCATCAGGGTCAGAGCTTCTTACAAGAGCAGGCTGTAGGCAGATGAAGGACTCCAACTCAGGTGAGCTAGACCWTGGTACTGACTCCATATGCAGTGGGCAGGCCACTGGATACTAATTGTATGAGCTARACTCTTAGGCTTCCTGACCCAGCTTCCACAGCAAGCAGATGAGTAAAACTGGGTAAGTGACTAAGGCAGAACTCAACTTCTCTGTGTAAAGAATCATGGCTARTACTCGATCTTTGTTCTTCTGAAATGTTAACAGAATTAACACGATGACCCAACTGTATACTTGGCATACAAGTACCTCGTCGTGGGCTAGGTTAAAACACTGTGTGGTTGTTGCTAGCCCAGAGGACTGTGACACAAACCTTTGGGACCTGCTCTCAGAATTCCCTGAGCTCAAAGGAGCAATGGGTTCTCAGTAAAGAGTATCGTCTTCCTTCTTCCCTGCAGACTTGGGAGTGAGAGGCAACTTTAAGACAGGCTAAGGGTTGAGAGCACATGGAGCCTTTTAACAAGACTGAGGTTTTACGTGGGCTGCCATGCCATCTGCGGYACACAATGTGAAGTCCCACGTGGGCTCTGCTGAAGGATCATGAATCCTTTATGTAAAGCTTTGSCTAGGGTCACAGAACCACTCTGCCATTCCAGGAACCTGGCAGCTCAGGGCAACCAAGTTAAATCCTGGAAAGCCAGATGCAAGTTCTTGCTTCCCCCAAAAACATGCACAAAGAATCTTCAACAAAACACTCACTGGACTGAGCAGVCAAACGAATGGCATATTCACCCCCACGTAGAAACTTCTCAGAGAAGGCCTCCCGGGATGGGTAGAGGGGAGGAAGGCCAAGCTCCTCACTGGTCAGCTGGATYCCCTTGGCCACTAAGAAACTCTCTCCCAGCGGAAATGAAGAAACATTGGAGGCTGAGACGATCTCTTCTGTTTCCTTAATAAATTTCAGGACACGAAGTTTCACTTCCTCACAGGGGCCAGGACCTAGGACAACRCAAAGAGCATAAGTAGATACAGTACCAAGTCCAGGTCTCTTTGCTTTGTCTTCTTGGAGCTCATTCACTCAGCATTCATGGGAAAACCTGCAGATCATTGCTTATATGCAATGTTCACACCGTGTCAGACTCAGTTCGAGTATATTCATAGGGATCTAACATAATCTGGGTACTGATCTAAGAAGACCCTTGGTCCCACAAGTCCAAGTTTCATTTCTGTCAACATACTGTCCTTGCAAAAGAACAGTATGAGGAAGAAAGGGTTAAATTGGCTAGAATTCTAGGCCACAGCCCATCATTGARGGAAGTTGAAATAGAAACTCAACAGGAACATGAAGAAAGCCCAGATATTTCACATAGCATTACTTCTGACCAAAGAACTTCCTTCAGAGCCAAAGAAGTGTGGCAGGAGCCATGGTGGGTTTTGTTTGCTAGCTAGCAAGCAATTTATGCTTAGCTAGCTTYCTAATACAGTTTAGTACTACTTGTCTAGGGAATGGTACTGTCTACAGTGTGGCTGAGTCATACTATACCAATTAATAATCAAGAAAATACTTTCAAATACATATCTATGGGACAAYATGATCTAGAAATTTCCTCAAATGAGATTGTCTTCCCAAATAACTCCAGGAGATGGCCAAACTGACAATTAAAACTAACCTCGGCACCAAAATATAGATGAGAAACTGAGGCCTGCAGAAGTCATAGTTGAGCAAGCTCCTCTAGACAGTTTTTTAGAATTGCTAGACAGTCTCAACGTACAAATATTTATCTAGACCACCTATCTCTTGGATAGACAGATATGGAAAGGTAGGGGTGGGTGGGTGGGTGGATGGGTGGGTGGATGGATGGATGGATGGATGGATGGATGGATGGATAAATTGATAGGTAGTTAGATGGGTGCTTGGGTGGACTGAAGGATGAATGGATAGATAAGTGTTGCCATGCCTCTCAGAAATGCCCTGGTCCTACTAATGCCTTCCCACTAGAAAGCCTTTTCAAAGCAAACATGAAATTGGGCCTCTACATGAGTTAACTTACATGCTGGGATCTCGCCTGGCTTAGTCCGAGTTCCATCCAGTTCCTGACCAGCCTCATCCACACACCAGCAGCTCCTGAGGTTGAAGTGTTTCAAAGGCATGCTAAAGTCTGAGTAGGGCCCTGGGTATTGGCTGATCTGGCCATTTAGGATCTGCCAAAAGATGTATGGATCCAGGAAAATGTTYTCCSCAGGCTGACTTGTGGCYCCCTCCAACACTCCCTGTGGCACATCTGGAAGGGATGGGTACTGTGCTAGCACTGGGAAAAGGCTTTGCTGGCCAGCATCATAGAGACTTTGAAGAAAGAGGCTGAAGTTTCTGGAAGCTATGTCTCTGTAGCTCATGATCTTCATCAGCAGTGTGGCTGGGGTCAGGTCCTGGCCACCACTGTTCAGAGTGTTCCATCGTTCATACCACTCAAAGACCTGCTCGTGGGGCCCATCACACTGCACACGCCTCCACTGGCCACTGGCACTGCACTGGGGGATGTAGACACTAGAGATGGAGGGTACTGTGCTGGAGTTAGAGAGCAGAACCCCCACGACCCCGAGGAAAGCTTGTTCCGCCTGTAACTGGCAGACACTGGGACCTGAGGACAACAAGGGACAGATATTTAATAAATTGAGTAAGACAGGAAGATCAAGCTGACTGTTGACTGTCAGTCTCCGCAACCTTAAAGGCCTAAATTAGTGGCATCTAACCTGGTGACCACCCCAGTTATTTGCATGGTCAGTACCACAGAAATGTTTACCTGGCACATTCCGTCACATGTATGTTGTCCGTTTGTGTATGTACGTGTTTAAGCACGTGTGTGACTATGTGAAGGCCAGAGGCTGCTATCTTTCTCCATCACTCGCTAGCTTACTGTTTTAGACAGGGTCTCTCACTAAACCTGGAGCTTTGCAATTAAGTTAGACTGGGTGGCCGGTAACAAGCTCCACTGTTTCTGTCACCGCCCTGCCCACAGCCCTGGGGTTCAAATGTGCATTGCTCAACGTGATTTAAGGTGATGCAAACTCAGATCCTGACACTTGTGCAGCAAGCACTTTCCCAGCTGAGCCATCTTCCCAGCCCAGGTATGGGCACTTTCTTTCTTTCTCTTTCTTTCTTTCTTTCTTTCTTTCTTTCTTTCTTTCTTTCTTTCTTTTTTTTTGGTTTTTGTTTTGTTTTGTTTTGTTTGTTTTTTTGTTTTTGTTTTTTGAGACAGATTTTTCTCTTTGTAGCCCTGGCTGCCCTGGAACTCACTCTGTAGATCAGGCTGGCCTCGAACTCAGAAATACACCTGCCTCTGCCTCCCAAGTGCTGGGATTAAAGGCGTGCGCCACCACTGCCTGGGCTGTGCACTTTCTTAATAACAAGCAAATATCTCTATTTGCTCATTACAATGGTCAATACTGTCCAGGTTTCTATGGATAATGTTTAGCTAACTTAACTTTTCTGTTAACTGAAGTCTGCACGTGAGCAAACTCAGTTTCTTANTCCGTTTGTGTATGTACGTGTTTAAGCACGTGTGTGACTATGTGAAGGCCAGAGGCTGCTATCTTTCTCCATCACTCGCTAGCTTACTGTTTTAGACAGGGTCTCTCACTAAACCTGGAGCTTTGCAATTAAGTTAGACTGGGTGGCCGGTAACAAGCTCCACTGTTTCTGTCACCGCCCTGCCCACAGCCCTGGGGTTCAAATGTGCATTGCTCAACGTGATTTAAGGTGATGCAAACTCAGATCCTGACACTTGTGCAGCAAGCACTTTCCCAGCTGAGCCATCTTCCCAGCCCAGGTATGGGCACTTTCTTTCTTTCTCTTTCTTTCTTTCTTTCTTTCTTTCTTTCTTTCTTTCTTTCTTTCTTTTTTTTTGGTTTTTGTTTTGTTTTGTTTTGTTTGTTTTTTTGTTTTTGTTTTTTGAGACAGATTTTTCTCTTTGTAGCCCTGGCTGCCCTGGAACTCACTCTGTAGATCAGGCTGGCCTCGAACTCAGAAATACACCTGCCTCTGCCTCCCAAGTGCTGGGATTAAAGGCATGCGCCACCACTGCCTGGGCTGTGCACTTTCTTAATAACAAGCAAATATCTCTATTTGCTCATTACAATGGTCAATACTGTCCAGGTTTCTATGGATAATGTTTAGCTAACTTAACTTTTCTGTTAACTGAAGTCTGCACGTGAGCAAACTCAGTTTCTTACAAYGTATCGAGTTCTAGCCTAAACACAGACTTGAGAATCTTTAAGGTAAATGAATACCCACCCCRCAGACTTACACTGTTTGGGTTCACCAATTGCACTTCGAGTTCCGGGAATAACCTGGCCTTCAGCATCAACACAGTAACATTCTGAGTTGAAGCACTGGACAGACAGAAAATATCCATCACTAGTACASGTAGGCACAAAAAAGCTGGCGCCAGCAGGCTGAGCGCCGGCAAGGCTTCGCAGTTGTGCTCTCTGCTTCTCACACGTGGTGGGACACCTCGGGCGCCCGCCTCTCACTCTTGAGCCATCAAGCTCTCTCCCTCGGGGATCTACACACCAGCATTCTCCAGCATAGCACTGGATCTCCTCATAGCTTCCTCCCGCAGTGCATGATGGGACGAAGAACCTCCCAGGTGTCAGCTTACAGGCCTGAGCACCGAACACCGTTTCCATCACTGCTCCTAAATCCCTCGCTATGTCTTCAGGCACAGAAACAGCGCGCTGCAAGAAGACGAGAAATTCTGGAAGTTCCAGGAGAGAAACAAGGAATTTTAAGGCATCTTGGTTCTCTTGCAGGTTGACTTTGAAGCCAAAGGTACCCACAACTGGTTTATTCATAGCAACTGTCTTCTCAGATGCACCGAGAGTGTCTGGGGTAGAACTGGAGCCCGATCTCACAGGGAGTCGTTGGGCTAGATCAGTAGCTCTGTCTCCATTCAGGAAGCCTGGGAGACCAAACTGCTGGAAAAACTGACTGAAGTTAAATGTGCTTCTTGCACCAAGGGCTCCTGACAAGTTAAACTGGGCAGCATTCACCAAAAATGTCCCTCCAAAGAGGTTTTGCTGGAGTCGCTTGGGGTTGGTGGTGAACTGAAGGGCGAGCCCTGCCAGCTCTCGGGAGGGGAAAATTGCTCCGATGGCTTCTCTAAGTAGACTTCTGGATTCAGAAAGCTCTTGGTAGCGCTCCACGGCTATAGAACGTAGGAGTCCAGAGTCAACAAAGAGTTCCTTGATTCTGGGTGGGCAGGATGCGTCCAATCTGGCACCACTCACAGAGGCCACCCTGTCCTCGGAAGACAAAAGRGCCTGMGGACTGAAGGAGCCTGGGGTTTCAAAGTAGAGCCTAGACAAGGCCYGCCGCCTTTCTGAGGCACACGACTGATCTTCAGCTGCATGAAATAGTTAAAAACATAGTTAGGAGAGCAATTAGTCCTCCGGACACTTCCTCCGCTTCCTCCTCTGTGTCCTCGTGCCTCTGGTGGTAAGATTTCAAAGGTTCACAGGTTCACACCTACRTTGTGGACCATTTGGTTTTCTGGGTTTGTTTTGTTTTGTTTTGTTTTTGTGTTTTTCAGTAGAGCCTTGGCTGTCCTAGAACTCTATAGACAAGGCTGGCCTGGAATTCAGAGATCCACCTACTTCTGCCGCCCAAGTGCTGGCATTCAAAGCATGGGCCCTTACCACCTAGATCATTCCTTTTCTGTATTCACATATGCCTTCCCTTCTCCCTTCTGTCACCCCTTGGGGCTAGTTCTGAGGGTGAGTATTCCTGTCCCCATGACCACTTGGCCACCTCAAACCAGACTGATGCTGTCCTACAGCAAGTCTGTGAGACACCAGCCCACTTTTTGAAAACATGGCCACACTTGTGTTGGTCTGAATAGTGTCCCCTAAGGTCATTTTTCTACGTGGGGGGTCCCCAAATGTGAATTAAAAGAAGGTCTYGGCAGACATAATCAAGTTAAGATGATGTCATCTAGACTAGGGTAGGCTAGAAAGCCAATGTTATGTGACTCTGTARGAAGAGCCACAGGAAAGAGGCCACATGAGGGTCAAGACACACAGATTGGAGTRATAGATGCAGYCATACAGTCAAGGGATGCCAGAAACTGCCAACCACAATATCCAAAGGGAGCGTGGATGACCCTGCCCCTATCTTGACTTCTGAATTCCTGCATGAGAATTCCAGTATGTGAGGGAACAAATTTCTGCTGCTGCCGGCGCCCACTGTGTAGTGATTGGTTCTGGCAGCCTTAGGAGCCCAGTTTGCTAACAAAGTCCTATTTGTGTTGCTAACCTTCTGCTGCCCAGCTTTCTCTTGCTGGGATTCTCAATGGACTTTAAT